>JAANSK020246276.1:0-23715 GCA_011763485.2 Isoetes engelmannii
TAATCAATGCAGAGTGTTTTACCTGATAGTATTGCCTGTTTATTAGGTCAACCTATTTATTAGGCAGTGTATTAGTTTGTGCTTACTTCATGCTTGGATTGTGATTCCGTGGAACTCTTTACTTGTTGTATGTGAATGAGGTGGATATCCATGATGCACAATGGAGCTATTCAAACAGATACAGCCAGCAGGCATAAAGCCTGATTAAGTGACTTACCTAGCTGTTTTGATGGCATCATTAAAGCAGAGCTTGAAGGCAAATAACTTTTGTGTAACTTTCAGAAAAATGTCATTTCGAGATAGAGCTTGGGACTGCTATTATCATGTAAATTTAAAAGGATGAAAAGGTGCACAATGCAATTAAAGGTCAAACTCCAGACAAGTTATCTTTGTCAGCACAGAGATATACATCTGCTGGCAATGAGCAATTGTACAAGAAGCCTGAGTGATCCATGCACCCAGTTGCAAGGAATACTTTTATCAATGTGTATGGATGATATGCAGAATTCTAGGAGGCAAAATAGATAGAAGGGATTTTACATCCTGGAATGCCATGATCGCTGCATCTGCCCTTCAAGATGATGTTAAAAATGCATAAAAGTGGTAGCAGACCAACCAAAGCCACATTTGTAAGTCTCATATCTGTTTGTGGTCACATAAGATCCTCCCATATCCTGACTGCTTTGCTGGTCATGCTATACTCAAGCATGCAATTATATGATCAGTGGGAATAATCAACATTTGAGTAATGTTCTACAATAGTAGACGATCTTAAATTCCGAAAAGGGAGCAGGTCACAGACAGTTATCCAAAGTATGATATTTCGAATTTTAGACTATCAATTCAAAGTGTATTGAAGTTCCTTTGACATGTCGCATTTTATAATATTCACTTGGTTCTTGATCGGTAGTTAATGACTGCAGATAGCATGGGACATGATACTGCTTGAAATCATGCCAAATTCTTCTAGCGGCCGAATGGAGGTATGTTACCAATCTACTCATGCTTCAAACATGTGAGGTATAGGTTTAATTTCGGTTTTATGTAGCTTGCTCCAGTAATAGTTGAGGGTATTGGTATTCTATTCTATTCTATTCTATTTTCTTCTGAATATTTTTTATTGATGATATCTTAGTCAGACACATGAAACGTTCTGTCATACTCTTATTATTCGGCCTACACATGCAGTCCGTAATATTGAAGTAATTTGAGGAGATGCCTCTTGCATATTGAGCTCTTTTATGTTCTCACATTTGGAGCGGGTTTTAAGAATGCTGCATAAATTACTCCTGTTTACTCTTCTAGGTCAGAGCAGGGGATGGAATAGTAGTGCATTGGATGCAACGCTCGATGTTTAACATTACATGATCAGATGCTTTTGCACTGCAATTAATTAAAATGCTTGAACCAATGGTGGTGACTATAGTGGAACAAGGTTTAAGCAGATCGGACTATGTATCATTGATTGATTCTTTAGGAGCCAGTTTTGCAGCAAACAATGCAGAGACGCACATATTGGAGCATCAGCAGCTACTGTCTCATGACAAGACCAAAGATAACCCCTTCATATCATGTGTGATCAAGCATTAGTTCCAAGAGTCTATAGAAGCAAACCTTGAGCAAACATAGAATAGATGGTAGTCCTAAGATGGGCTAGACTTGGCTTGATAGATGATGATAAGGGCCCGGGTTTAGGGTGAATGGGCCTCAATCTAGATGATGATAAGGACCCGTGCACTCTTCGACGTGAATGGGCCTCAATCTAGAAAGAATCGGCTGATAGCCTGCACTGGATTTGATTCGGATGTGTCCATAAACAAACAAACCTCTCCTGGAGCTCATTCGACTGCCAGGAAGAAGAGCCGGAGGAATCGAACCTCCCTGAAGCACCAGCACTCTCATTAGGGCGACAGATGCACCCCTCCCCCTCACACCTGCAAAACACAATTTGCAAACCCTCCTGGCGCCTGCAATCCGCTCCACATCCATTTTATGGAGTTCCCGGCATGAACTCTAGAGCTGTCTCCAGAGCTGTCCTTGGAATACAGCTCGTCGTGCCAGCATCGATTCCTTGCCATTTTAGGACCTTGGACGCATGTCCAGAAATCCAAGAAGGAGACAAATTAAAACATTCGGAAATAGCTGTTTTGCCATTAAGCAGTTCTAATGAGCCAAAAAAAAAACAAATACGAATTCTTATACAATACAGAGGCAAAACCTTACCTCAAACCATGCAAATCCAATTCAAAACTCAAATAAGGGGTGTTTATGACTTTTATAGAAAGATTTTAACCAACAAGGGTCCCTTTGAATTTGCCAAGTAGGGAGATCACCACTCAAGGGGATCCCTATGATAGAAGGTTCCTCCTATTTAGGGTAGGTTCACACTTGCCGTTATGTTATGTTAAAATATAACTTTTAACACCTTATCCGTTATGCCCAAATTATATTGCAGTTCACACCAACTGTTATGTTAATAAATGTAACATAACAGATTTTATAAAAAAATTCATTCACATATACAAAATGTTAAGTTAGTGGGTAACATAACAAATTCAGTTAAAAACTGGTTCACACCAATAATTATATTAGTGGCTAACATAATGGATTTGGTTAAAACTAGGTTCACACATTAGGTTGTTATGTTAGTGCTTGACAAAAAAATATAATTTTCTTAACTGTCTTTAAGTGTCCTCTCAGGGAGGTATTAATATTTGTACTACAACCGTTAAATTTTTCTTAAAAACTGTTAAATTTTAACATGACAGAATCATGTGCGAACCACAAGTTTAACGGAATTAAATCCGTTAAAAATTAACCCCCCTTAACTGCCCAAGACCTAACGGAATTTTATAACGGGGAAGGTGTGAACCCAATTAACTTAAAATTTTTAACCAAAACTAAATTTAATCCCCAAGTGTAAACCCACCCAAGTAAATTTGGAGCTCCTTTGTCACGGTTAACAACAATATTGTATATCTAGAGGGCCTTGAAGACCAGATTTATGTACTGTCCAATTTAAAAAACGGGATGGGTGAGTCCCAGATGCTTTGAGAAAAAAAAACAACTTCCACGATATGGGACGTGCAAGTCTGTATATGGCCCGAGTACATAATCACCATATAGCATATCAATTGGCAATTGTATCAACTTCACAATTAATGTATTTAATATGCACACCCTGGATTGACCATGAATTGAATCATTTCTTATTTCTTAGCAGAGGAACCTGGATCAAGCAAGCATAATGCATCAAGATTCACTAGTATGGTTCTTCTTACTTAGAGATTCATAGGACCAAACTTTTTAGGTTGCCCGAAGGGCAAACCCTTTATTTGGTGGGATGATTGTATATTATTGGTATATTCTAATTAAATGGATGGGATTGGGTATTTGCCCTCATCCAACGGCCGAAATGAAAGTTTTCTCTGCGTTTACGAGTTAGTAGGTGTTTTATATGCCGTTGGTTGTTGTGATATGACGTTAAGGCACTATCCGACCATTCGCGAAGAAAATACAATACGTCCATGTAACCTTAACCTTTGTCTTGATAGCTCATTGTCTATTTGTGGCTCTGGAGTCTCAAGGAACTAAAAAGATCTTTTGCCTTTTAGTTCTTCATTGTATATAAGAGCAGGCACTCTCGTGAATAATACATTCACATTGGGATTATCTTGTGTTCTCTTTCTTTTTTCCTTGCTGCATCTTTCTCTTTCGTCGGATGTCAGATTTCCAACATGGTATTAGAGTTAGGTTATTACAGTATATAAGAATTACTTTTTGATGCAAAAGCAAAAGTAGAAAGTCGTAGCCATAGAGCAGAAAAATAGGCTGAGTTTGAAAGGCCATAACTCTCATAATAAAGATCGAATTCGTGCAATTCAAAGATTGCTGGAAAGATTTTGGAGTCTATTTTACATAGCAACAAAAATCAGCAAGAAAGGATAAGTACTTTTTGAGATATTGAAAGTTTAGTGACTAACCCTGCTTTGGGATAGTAGGAGAGAAAAAAAGGGGGATAGAAAGTAGTATTCACATTCAATAGTCAGTTCTTTGTTAATGATAAACAACATCCTCTTGATGCATGATCATTGTTAGAATTTGAAGTCGCAAAAGGATCACTAGAAATTAAAGAATGATTCTTTATCTGAATCTTATGCTTGAACTGAAGACTTTGCCTTGGTGCCATTTATATTTCTAGCAGTGCAGCATGGAAGTCTTTGGTTTGTTTCATATGTGTTTATAGGTGTTTGCTTCTATTGAAGGATTCCTATCACATTGCTTAATACTACACATGTAAATCATAGAAAGATTGTTGAGTCTAAAAATTAAACATACTGACCTTATGAACATCATATTTTTACTTTCCATATCTGTGGTTAAGTATATAAGAAGTTTTCCTTGATGTAATATAGATTGCTTAAAGGTAGCATATGTAATTTATCAAGTCTGAAAGCTACTAAAGATATTATAATTATTGAGCATGATAGAATTATCTATGTGATTGGCCAAGATGGAAAGGTATGGTTCCTTCCAAAAGTTTTTCTTGTGAATATTATAGCTAGATATGATAAAAATTTAGAACCATGGAAGGGAAAACTATGTAATTACTTGCAAATTATGAAAAGCCATGAGATTAAAGCATGGAAAGTTGTATGCCATATGCTCATATTTTTTATATGCATCAGATAGAAATCATTATCTTTACCATGACCATAAAAAGTTATGTAATTATTTCTGAAAGCAATGAAGTGTGCTCATATAATTTTTTATGCATGATGTGGAGATTATTATTTCTACCATAAACATGAAAAGTCATGCGATTATTTTTTAAAGCAATGGAGCAAAGTTCCACATATGCTAATATAAATTTATTCATGAAAGCAAACCATAAATTTACTCATGGTTTTCGAGCTTTAATTGGTTTCTTATTTTTTAAAGTTCTTCTAAGATAGCTACAGAGAAGAGTTGCACTGCAATAGGGAACAAGATTGTGAGAGCTCTATGAGTTTCGTTTGGGCTGCCTTAGTTGAGCTATAAATTCCTCTCCGTAATACATAATTGACGATGGATCAGACCCAAAGATCTTTCGAAATGCTTTTGCTGTTGAGTAACCATTTTGTGTGTTATATTTTCTGATATTTCTTTTGCAACATCTAGGTAATAATGCCTTTCTCTTGCAGCCACCCTGCGTCATAGACACTATAGGCTAAAATAATTATGTAATGTCAATTCCTGTTTGTCTCAATAATCTAAATGCTTTGTTGGAACTTTTTGAAATGCTTGGTTTCTAAATTAGGTTCATTTTTGCAGCTAGAGCCAGAACGCTGAACATATCTTGAGAATACTTTCCTTGATCAAATCTTTTAATTGTTAGAGATATCTAGGAGCAAATCTAAACTTGGAAAGAAAGGCTTATAAAATACACTAGCCCATTACGAGTTTACGAGTTTTTCTAATTCTTTTAATATCCATATCTACTCTGCAAGCAAACAAATTGTAACTATTGTAAAAATCGTAAGGAAGGCATATTATGACAGATGTGGGCTATATTCAATGTGTGCAAGCATAATTCAGGAAGCTAGAGAAGGGATTTTGTGGATTAGGATACGTTGATATTATTTAAAAGGTACATCCCAACTATGAGTGAAGCTTCAAGGTACAAATTGTTAACGTTGACGCTATGTCAATGTTATACAAAGGTCACTATGGTAAAGGGTCTTCTTCATGAAAGCCGTAGGCCCAACAACACGGGAAGCATCATACAACAGAACACAGAAAACACAAAACGACTGCTCCCATTCTCACGACCACGATTTTGCCCACAACCACGGCCATGATTTTGTGCACGACCATGAGCATGGCTGCGACCACGGAAGACCCCACGGGCAAGTAGAGATATTCTGCAATCATTTCGCCTAATGTGATCCCAAATTTTGCCGTACCAGATCTCTGAGCATCTTCAAGGATAGGAGGTGCGCCATCATCAGGCGACACTCCTGCCTCCTATAAAGGGACCTGCTTCAGATTGACAAAGGGTCTGAAAGTCTTGTTCGACCTCTTAGTTGCCGACAGTCTTCTGCTCCAGAATTGTTCATATGTATTTTGTGCTCCGTTTATGATCTTATGATCTTGTTCACTGTATCTTCTTGGTTTCAAAAATTGAATGAAATGTCATTACGTTCCCATTGAGTTGTATTGAGTTGTCCAAATTTATTGTATGTGCAAAAAAGTCTGAGTTTCAGTTGTGAGTTTTGAATTGTCCAAGTGTTTGCTGATTACTTCAAGTTTCTCTCAAGTTTATCAAATTTTCCTACACTTTCTGTAAATCCTGCCTGACACTGCAGTCGGTAGATTTCTTGAGCGCTCAATATCAATGACCACCAGTGAATCTGCTCAAGCCTTTCTGCCCGGACCTAGGCCAGCTTAACACTGGCGCTGTATGTTGGATCTGATTCTGTTCTTTAGTCTTGTATGAGTTATTAACAATTTACTACTGATCACGTTCTGCAACAAGCATCAGCCAGATGAGAGGTATCACCGTCGTTTGGATCCACATAACTCTGTCCCACAATCTCTTAAGGCTCAGCCTGCACCAATTCCTGTTCCAACTCCTGTTTATCCACCCATGACACCTGCCCCATCGCCTAAGAACACTGATCATCCATCTCCCAAATGTTTCCCTGCTTATTATAATCCCAAGCAACCCTTCATTTTCGATCCCTTCTCCCTTCGATCGCCTGCTCTCTCTCTCCCCAATTGGCTTCTGCCCCTGTTCAACAACCTTCTGTTTCTCCTCAACCAGTTCATTATACTCAGGCATTGATTCCTGCTTCCACCGCAACAGCACCCGCCAGTTACATAGCTATCTCTACCTATGTCCCAACTCCATCCTATTTGCAACCTTCAACTGCTCAACCGTTGCCCACCAATCCATTTTCCCAACCACAAGCACAGACAATACTACCCACGTCTATTATTCTGTTCCTTCAGCCCCATCACAATCTACAGTCCAACCTTTTTCTCCGATCCATCACCCTCAGCAGCCTTTTACTCAGACAACACCTCCACTACCTTAAGTTGTCGTGGATGCAGTTGTTGCTAAAGTCAAGATCTGTTACCCGATCTTTGGGACTTTGTATGGGAATCCTTCCACTGAGCAGAGCGCCGCGGCCCATCTGGGTGAATCTAATTCCTTGGCCATTCTCAGGGGCCACCAAGATCCTTTGCTCAAATTCCACTTATTAAGCACCACTTTAGAAGGAAGGAAGGAAGTTTATTTTAACGTCCACGGAGGCCAAAGGCCTATGAGATCGTACATGCAGAGAACAACCAAAAGCCAAAACCCAACACAAAAAAACAAACGATGTAACTGTACAGTGGATCCCTACTATTGGGATGAAAAAACCCCCACGTGGGAGGAAAAACCCTAACACTAGGCTCTCAAATACCATGCCCTAGAAGAGAGAGTCTGGTGGCCGAGATCTGCAGGATATCTTTAGAAGGTCAGCCTAAGGAGTGGCTACTAACAAACAAGAAAAAATGGCATGAGGACTGGTCTCTCATGAGACATGCTTTTCTGACTCACTATAGTTGCAGTGAGGACGATTCACAACTGCCCACTCAATTGGCTAGGCGGCAACAGAAGGCTATCAAGTCACCATGAGAATTTGCTATATTGCTTTTGGTAACCAAGCTAAGTGGAGACTCCATCCAACAATCAGCTTCTGGCTTGGTTTCTACAGGGCCTTAACCAGCGGATCCGGGTGTACACGGAGCTCCAAGATCCAAAGACAGTAGAGGATGCTATCAAAATTGCCAACCGATCTGTGAATATTGCAACACGCACACCTTTGGCTGAGGATGCTGCTCACTCTATGCCTACATACACTGTGCCTACGCGACCTGCACGATCAGTTCCTACCTGGAGTCACATCTAGTGCAGCCACTGCTCCGTGCCTAGACACCACGTAACTGAATATAGTGCTTTAATGGGTGCCAGGCACCATAAACCTTGCAACATGAACAATCATTCCAAGGAAGAATGCAGTACTCCACATCCTCTTCATTTTGGTTCACATTCAATGTGCAAAACACAAACATGGTTGCAGCACAACCCTCATCTTCTCGAGATAGCAGAGGTGTCACGTGCTTTCATTGTGATCAACGTGGGCATGTCAAGATTGATTGTCCTCAATTGCCAGTGGTTCAAATTGAGATTCCAGGGACCACCCAAGTTGCACATGTCCGGATATCTCCAGATCAATCGTAGAAAGCCAAAGGCAACCCAGATCGTGCCCCAGGGCTCCCGATGTCCATGAATCGGGGTCCTCCTGCTCCATGACATCCGCGGCAACGATCTGCAGTGGAGCAGCAAGTCATCCGATTGTTGGATCAGGTGACCCTCAATGAGCTAACCTGTCGTCCTTCAAATTGGATTTCAGAAGTACCTGTTAGGGATATCCATTCAGTCAACATGGTTTTAGCCACTGCATCTCAACCGAAATTTGACGACTTTAGTGCTGAAATGCAACAACTGCTGCGCCAATTCAAGCAAAGAATTTTCCAAAGTGGTATGGCCCCGAAAGCTGTCTTTCGCTGCCACCATAACACGAAAAGGAAAAGAATCCATCGACCTTCCTACTGCAGCACAAACGTTTCATGAGGTTGTTACCCAATTGCCCACAATTCCGGAGGTGCCATTACCTTCAAATCTTGTCGTGCTTTTGGAAGTACAAGAGGCCCTCACCAGTACCAAACTTCATCTCCCCCTACCAGTCATCTTTCAACTTCTCAAAGTTCCACAACTCCAGACCACTTCGCTTCCCGCCGAGCTCATCCATACATTTCAAACCATCAAAATCTCCATCAGTTTGTTCACTCTACATTCTATTTGTCCTATCTTTCCATCTTCTAGTCCACGACCGTCCTGGTGGGAGCCGTGGATACCACTACCCCAATGGACGCTTATGTTGGCTCGCACAGGATTAACCAAGTGAAAATTGACGGGGGTAGTGCGGTCAACCTCATAACTGATCGGTTGAAAAGGTGCTTGGGCCTACAATTCTTACACCCGCTTGCATATGATATAGAGTTGGCTAATGGGACTATAGCTAGTCCACAAGGCATCGCCAAGAATATTGAGTTACACATTGGCGAGTTGAAGTTCACATTGGATTTTGGGGTTCTGCGACTTGAGCAGGACCCGGGATTATGAGATGCTTGTAGGTCTCCCTTTTCTACGCCAGGCTGAAGAACAACATAATTGGCGACAAGATGTGCTGGAAATTTTTGATGCACGATGCACGATACACGGCCGCGCTGGATCTTACCACGGCAAAATCATTTCTGTTGAGCACAAGGAGGGCCACCTTTCAGATAGTGGTCCCGATAATGATACTACCATGGTCGCTTCCTGTTCCACTCAATCACCACTTGCTCCCGATCTGTGGGCGAATAATGAACTCTATAAGTGATGAGGCCCTTGCTGCTCTTTTCAATCCTCAGCTGCATAATTCCTACCATGTTGATATCATTCCACTCACTTTTGCTTCCAACAAAGTTTTCCACGATTCATCATCTGCTTCTTCCTCAGCTTTTCCACTTTTAGCCCCTCTAAGTGTTGCACCCCCTGCTGTAGGTATGGGTTTTGAGTATAATAACCGTGTTGTTCCTATTATTGAGATAAATGACCATACCCGGCTCTTATACGTTTCCTATCCATCAGCTAATGTTTTGCTTACTTCACCTGTGTTCAATTCAGATCTTGTTGATATCGTGACAAATGATTCAGCTTCATCTTTAGCAACTGATCAACCTTCTTTTTCAACTGCTTCTTCTGCAACTGCACCATCCTCTCCATCTATATATCCTTCACCCGGTCTTCATTCTGAGGACACTCTGTCCTCTGCCACTATCCTCTTTTTCACCACCACATCTTCTAATCCACTTGAGCTTGCTTACCCGCCTGCACACACGATCGTAGAGTGCATTTTGCAATCGCATATTGATACCCTTCCCTTGGAGGTTGTCGACATTGGTTTTGAGCAGCCTGTGAGAATTGCTGAGGCAAGAGAAGGAAAAGTCCTTTCCGTGGCACTATGGTTCCATAAGCAACCAGAGGATCATACACGTCCATATCCGAATGAACTCCCCCATGCACGAGCCAGGCCGACACCTCAACCCATGGAGTGTCGGAGCGATACCCCACCCACATGAAGTGACTGACTATAAGCCTAGTCCACTACGAGAACCTCAGTAGCCACGCTCAGCAGGGCTCTCCCTCCACTTCTCCATAGCTCCCATTGTCTGGTGCTCCATCACCTCATAGCTTTCACAGACAAACTAATATAATGGGAATTATAGGATCTAACTAGAAGCATCAGCTAATAATGGGCTACTAGATCTCTACCCCCCTCCTCTCATATACAAGAGGTGCAAACATGAGATCAACCATTGTCATATCCCTAACATATATAAAAATATATCTCTTGGTTCCTGATGTGGCATAAGAATCTGACTTGGAGCTGGGAAAAAAAAACATGTGGACATTCCTCTCACGTGGCATATTTGTGGTGGACAAGAAGCGAACGTTCAAATCTACTTCTTGCCGTCTTGTCTTACTCCGATCTGGTAACGAAGGTAGCTTCAAGAGCTTCTCACACTCGCAAACCTTTGCTATATCGGGTATATATGAGGCTTTCATTCAAAAGAGCAAAATATGGACCATTCTGCTCTATTCTCTTACCTACTTGCTCCCTGGCTCCGTGTAAAGGTAAGTTTTTTCTCTCCGTGTAACTCCTCCCATCCTTTTTTGCTTAGGATCTCATGTTGGTATCCTTTGGTCCAATCTATAGCTCTTCCCCTGCAAATCTGCTTTTCTCTACTTGCATCCTGGCTTTGGATGTTACGACCAATATTTTTTCATCTTTTGCTCCATCTCATAGATGTCAGGAATTCTTTGAGATCTTATTTTGATTATATGCTATTGCAGAATTGTATTGCGGATGAAGTTACAAAGATCGTGGATACTTTGAATGCTACCTCTATTCCTTCTTCCAGATACAGTCGACAAGTGATGAATGATAAAATTTTATTCTATTATTCTATTCTCTTGCGTTTCAATTTGCCCCTTGATATGTTTTGTAACATGCTTAAGACACGCCACAGAGGTTGTTGTTTCTCCGCCCTTCATTTTTCTTCTTTGCTGGATAAAAACAGGTGATGGTTTCGCAAGATTTGTACCAAACAAGGACGACAAAAGGCTTTTGCAGATAGCTTTATTTGGAGCACTTAACTTTATGCCGTCTCTTTTATTCTTCTCAAAATACCCCCTGCTTTTTTATGTTAAGTCTTCATTTCAAACTGACATCATGATTGTGTTACGTATTGGCAACTCCCTTGCTGCATTCAGGTTTGATTAGGATTTAAGCCGTACAAAAATGTATAGCAAAATATAAGGGTTTGCAAACACGTACATGCGAGTATAAGAAAACTTGAACATGTTATACTTCAAATTCTATACACTAGAAGTTGACTGTTGCATGTGTGCTTGAGCATGGGCCTGTGCAAACATTTGGAGACTGCAATGGAATGGTGCTTGGCAAGGTAATTCCCATGTTTCTGGACTTCATATAGCAATAACCACCAGATTTGCACGGAATGCAGTTAGATGGCAGGATTCCATACGGAGCTAATTTTGTTAATATCCTTTCTGCCTGCAGACATGCTGGTCTGGTTAATGAAGGCTGTCATTTTTTTGTTTCTAGGGGTCAACACTACAGTATAACGCCAGTGGTTGAGCATTATAATTCCAGCATTGTCCTACTTGGATGGGCAGCTTATAAAATTATACCATTTCAGCCCACCCAAACATCTTGGACGACATTGCTTAGTGTTTGTAGAGTAGCAAGTGCAAATGCGCCTTAAGATGCATCAGATAGCATAATGAAAACTCAAAAAAAAAAAAAAAAGGTCACAGGACATTATGACGGCCCCCAGTTACCAACTCGCAGGTATACTTAACAGTTCAACCATGACAAGACGTGCATTATGAAAAAGATGATGATCAAAGAGGTCCAATGTGAAACATCTGTTCACATTGTCTCAGCACTTCATTTGAGAACTAGAAATTAATTCCCACCCAAAACTTTGCTGCCCAAAGTTTAAATGGAGCTCACGACATACGCTCTACCCCTTTTTTGTCAGCGACACAATATGAAAGAAACCTGCAATGTAAAAATAGTGTGTTTGGATGGGGAGCCTTATAACATTGTTTTGACACAGAACTTTTATTCTTGCAGACAGGTATTTCTTATCCAACTTCTGGTCTGCAATGGTCCTTTGGAAGTGTTTATGGTAAGTCTTTTGATATGACGTTCCATCTTTTCAGGGATTTGTAAAAGTTAAGTCGAGCACTTTTATGCTCTAGAAACTAGGGTCAATTGTAATTTAATAAGTTAGATGCCAATGGAGCATGTTCTGTATTCTGGCTAAGTAATTCGCACAAGATTCTGATTTTGCTCCATGGTTGATGGTACATGTGCTTGCTGATATTTTTAGTGATTTATGTGTTGTCATTTTAGGCTTCCTTTTCTTTTGGAATGCTAAGAGTGTATCTCATTGAATTGCTTTTTGATGGACTATGCTATTTTTCGGTCAAGATGAATTAATTCATGTTTATGTCCTTATATTCCTCTCTTGAAACCAAATTATTGGCGTGCAATATTATGCAGGCAGGAGGTTTTCTATTTGATCTTTTCCAACCTTTGCTACTAATGTCCCTCAAATCGCATTCCTGACTTTAGCTAGCCAGCTTCTATTCTAGATGGAATTTTGTTCTGCAACTTGGTGGGTCTTCATAAACTGCATACTGTAGCAAGGATGAAGCCCCTCCATAGGATTTTTCATTGTGTATCATCAAAGTGCACCTCCTTCTGCACCGCAGAAGAAAAGGTCCAGGGCCACACCTTCGTGGGCTGGCCCAAGACCTAGCTTGATGAATTGGCTGTGTCAACGTCTATGTTCTGCCACTCCAGCTGAATTGGAGTTGATTACCACCACAGAAGAAGGGTGGCTAGATTATCACTCGAAGTTAATAAAAGATGCAGAGAAGGCTTCCACCAAGAGGATACTACATGAGGAACCAGATAAAACTAGTGAGGATAGATATTGTTGGATTGAAGGCAATGTTTATTGTGCAACTGGCAGGGATAGGTTCAATACGGCATACGTATTATATGCCAAACGTATTTTATGTATGATACTCAACTTTTTGAAGTATAAAATGTCAAAAATACGTCCAAAAAAAATCCGGCCCAGAAAATTTTCGCGTAAGCGAAGCTTTGGGTTCGCTTACGCGAAGAAATTTTCGCGTAAGCGAACCCTTAAGTTCGCTTACGCGAACCACTTTCGGCTTCGCTTACGGGGATCCAACATTTCGCTTACGCGAAGTTTTTTCGCGTAAGTGAACTCCTTCTTTCGCTTACGCGAACTATTCTTATTTATTTAGGTCAAGTTAGACGATTGTTTTGCGTCCCATTTTAGTTTGTTTTGTGCAGAAGAGTGGGATTAGGAGTGAGATTGAGATTAGTATTCTGGCCCAGGGCCAGCATGGCAGCATCCAGGAGAGACTTATTCAGAGGAGAGCATGGGTCAGTAGCGTGATTAAAAACTGTCAATGTACGAGGACATATTGTAGGCAATACTTTCCGAAATATGAGGAATTTGATCATTAAGAATGTTGCCTTTTTAGATTAAGAATGTCGTCTTTTAATATTATGGTTAAATCTATTTCTGTTTTTCTTATTCAATTCATATAAAATGCCTCCTGTCGTGAGCTGCTTGTCTTGTTGTAGGTGGCATTCTAGATGTTTCAAATAAAAAGATCAGAAATAGACGAAACCTTTAATCTGCTCGTCTCCATTACTTCGACTCATAAGTATTGAGGTTTCCACGTTCCTTTTTTGTTCATCTCTGTGGGTCAATGCAGCTTAGCTCGATGCTAAGCTGCATTTACACAAAGAGATGAGCAAACTAAGGGGTTCGGTGGTAGCCTCGATCCTTTTAGGTGGAAGTAACGGGGTCGAGGTAAGCTACAGAGCCAGTGGGACCTCTAGTCAGGCCTATCCTTTGGTCCCTATAGTATGGAACCATGGTGACCACAAAAAAGAAGGTCCGGACCTTAGATGCCATTGAGGTCCGTGGGTCACCTGGGTGGAGGTTCTCAAGGTGGACGGGTGGACAGTTGGATCGTGTACCTTGTGAACCTTCATCTGCATCATCATCATCTGGAATGGTCTATGACTGTTTGGCCCCTTCGCGTGCAAGGATTACTTCTCAGCAAAATTCTATAACATGTGAAGGGACAAACAGTCACGAAAGTCCATATGGTGATGAGCGGGTGGAGATTCTCAAGGCACTAGTATCGACTCTTGTTCCCCAATCACATGTTATTAGATATTCATGCAAGTTAAACATAGAAAGTTGACTTGTCTACAAATAATTGAGATGAAAAGTGTAGAGATATTGTTGAGAGTTGATTTGTCTGCAAATAATTGAGACGAAAAATGTAGACGTATTGTTGAAACAACAAAATGAAACTTTCATTAAAAACATGCAACGGTTACAATAGTTTGAAGATACTCATTCATCATCTTCTTGGTCGCTACTGTTATCATCAGTTTCTTCCTCTTCTACGTGCTGGCTTAGGTTCAATCTCCTGTGGCCCTTTCCCTTACTACCGCCTCGTCCCCTCAAATGGGTCCACTGGGTCAGGCAAGGTTAATTCCTCAAATGGAATTGTTGTATTGCTGGGACATGTCCCCCTGCATCAGACTCTTGGCTGTCTTCGCTATAGGTCATCGTCTTCCAATGCTAAGGACATCATTCACTTGAGGAGGGGAGAATGTGACATTCTAGGTTTTTATACGTGTTAGATCCTGCGCAGTATACAGACAGCCAAAGACTCCTCGGTGTTCTTCTTGACAGCCGAAGCTACGCAGCAATCCGCTGCTCTAATGTTCAACACAATCTTTGCTCTTCCCTGGCAGTTCAAAACTGCCTCCATATTCTCCAACAATCCTCTAGCAAAGCTCCTTCTACTGTATTCGTGTCTACAGGTTTCTGCTGCAACAATCGGCACTCCAGATGCAGCCTCCTACCTTCTCAATATTCTGCCAGATGCTTTGAAGCTTGCTTCTTCGAATCTGTCGGTCTCTATTTGCAACCTGGTCTTCCCAATCCGGCTGCACCAAACTTCTCCTCAGATGCACACTGCAGTCCTCCTTCTTCAGTAAAAAACCATTTTTCTAACTCCAACATGGACTTGCTTTAATTATTTCTTCCACGCAGTTTTTCATTTTGGTCCTTTGGCCTTTTGCTGCTTTTACATGACACGTGCCTTGGCGTGTGTGTAAAGGCTATATACACAACATGCTCCCCCTTGGCCTTTACAATCCACAACTCATACTTGGCTTTTAGCATTCATCAACTTGGGTCAGAGAGAATTTTAGTCAACATGTCAGCCTGCTGCAATTTTGTGGAGATTTAGGTCACATCTATTTCTCCTTTTTCTACTTCATCTCGTATGAAGTGATCATCTATCCCAATGTGTTTGGTCGGAGAATAGTGAACCGTATTTTTGGTCATCACCACTCCACTTTTGTTATCACAGTATAGCTTGGTGGAGCTTGGTAACAAACATTCCAACTCCTTGATTATTCTACGTAACCAAATTATTTCAGAACCTGCCTGTGATACTACCACATATTCTGCTTCTGCGCTAGACTTAGCTACACATTCTTGTGTTTTACAACCCCAGGATATTGCTGCATCAACTAGTTTGTATGCAAAGCTTGAAGTTGACTTTGTATCATCTAGATCTCCTTCCTAGTCTGCATCGGCATAGCCTGTCAAGCCCTTTTCTTTACTCTTGGTGAACAAATGCTATGATGCAAAGTACCCTTTAAATATCTCAAAACCCTTTTGGCCGCTATCCAATGCTCTCTTCCTGGATTATTGCAAAAGCAACTGAACAAGCTAACTGCATATGCGATATCCGGCCTTGTATCATTAGCAATATGTAAAAGCGAGCCTATCAACACATGATACAGTACCTTTTCCATTTCCCTTCATTCCAATAGATTTTTCAGACACATCTTATTGCAAATCTCCATGCTTGGTACAAGGGGTGTTTTTGATATATTACAATCTGCCATTTTGTATTGAATCAAAGATTGTTTGATATTCTGCTCTTGCGTTAAAAAAAGGTCCTCCTTTGTCCTATTTCTCCTAACCTTCATACCCAGCATTTTCTTAAGCTCACCTAAATCTAACATTCGAAAGCATCCTTTCAATAATATGACACAATCATCAACGTAAAGGGCCATGATTAAGCACTTATCCCCTTCTTTGCACATGTATAAATTGCCTTCCATTTTCAATTTTTCTAAACCCAATAAAGCAAAAATCATTCATGCGTACGTACCATTGTCTATACGCTTGTCTTAAGCTGTAAATAGCTTTTCTCAGCCTACACACCATATTATCTTCTTCTTCATATCCTTCAGGCTGCTCCATATAAATTTGTTCTTTTGGATCTCCATTTAGAAATGTTGTCTTCACGCCATGTGCTCTATTTCCACTGCTAACGCTTGGAAAAAATTGCACATAAACTACATCCAATCAGGTACTTGACAGAAGAGCTCATGTGAACAAATCTATGATGCAAAAGCTAAACAAGTTGATCTTGTTCATGCAGATACAATTTCCAGCAGATTACCATACCAACGATACAATTGTGAGCAACGTTCCTGAAACACCAATATTATCAATCACATGACGAAAACTGACAGCCTTACCCTAACAATGCCTCCAAGCTTCTATCTCTAGTTCAGCCTGCAAAGAAGAAGGAACCTGGTAAGTGAAGATAGTAATGAACAATGTGGAATAAAGACAATAGTTCAAACAAGCAATTAGTGTAGCTTTGGCAGTTTAGGAGGCTCTTTGGCTTTCTACATTGTGCTGAAAATGCAAATTGCTAATAGAGCACATTTCAATGGCATATAACCTTATTCTATATGCTAGGAGTAGAATAAGCATCCAATCTCATACTCATACTTTTGTTCCAAAGGAATGATGGGTCTCTTGGGAGCATTAGTGCTAGAGTGGAGAATATGTGAGCAAGCACTCATGGGTCAACACTGCTTACCCATGGAAAAAAAGAAAGTCAATAACGACGAGTGCATAATTTGGTTTATATACTCCAACAAGTCAATCACCTTTGAAATGGAATGCAAAGAAATATTCTCAAATCTCTCGATTCTGTAAATGAAGTGAATATGAATACTAGTTAACTGAGACAGATATCTCAATATCTCAATATTTATCTCAAATCTACTTCATAGCCTACATTAACGTTGCAGAGCATAAGCATATAAGTTTAACATAAGAATTTATACAAGTATAGAGGATTCTGAATCAATCGCTTATCAAAACAATATCTACCCAGCTCCCTATTGCCACGTGTCCGGCAATCACTCAAAAGAGTTGTCCAGAAATGAATGCTTGGTTGTACAATTGTACTAAGCATTCTAATTACTCAAGGCATGCTACATGACCTAAAAGATCCATTATTCATGTGATATGGCATATTTCAGGTAGCAAACCATGATACTTCATCAACATCGTATTAGTTGCCTTTACAATACCCACTGTTGCACACAGTGAAAATACCTATGGAAGCTATATTATCGGGTTTTACCTTTTCAAATAATGGCAGGATAAGAGATACATACTTGAAAGTTTGTCAGTTCTAGGTATAGAACCTATGAAAAGTTAAATTATAATAGGCAGTCTGCAAGCATATGCTACCATACGATACATATGATATGCTACCATGTAATCATTCTCAAGATTTAGATGGAGTTGTGGGTGGCAGTAATGTACTCTAATCTCTTGGCACTCACGTAAGCTTAATTTCTCTAGATGATCCTTTCTTTTCAAGATTGTGAAATAGATATAACGGTAAAGCAGATAAATAGTTAACATGATGTAGAATCTCTTTGGTAGTTCTGGTTTCTCTGTATAGTTCATATCTTCTACTGGTTGTTGGATCTATAAATAATGTTTTGGTCCATCTTCATTGGTCTAGAATTCTGTGTAGACTGAAGCAGCATGTTTGTTCAACTCAAATGGAAAGAAATTGACTATCTTCTTATCCTTTAGAACATCACATTTTAGATTGTGGCATCTCTCCTAAAAACATAATTGGAGATAAAATTCGTAAAAAGACAGTAATGCCTCATCCTCGTGGATGCGATAGGACGAAAAAACTCGGTCCTCTTGCATCTCTTGGCTGCCCAAAGAATCCATGGGCATCTTTAGATCGAACACAGGCCCAGGTTCGTTCTTGAGACTGGCAAACGATTCTAAAGGAGGTATACTTTTAAGCCCAACTCAAAAAATATGAGCAACCAAAGGTTGATTTCTCTGGTATGGACTAAACAAACTTTTCCCATCTACCTCTTTCGCCAGATTATTCTCTTCTTGCAAAACTCGTTTAACTTGCAACAATCAATCACCTTTTTTCTGCTTCTAGACCAACAATTACTCTGCAAGCTATCATATCAGCTAAATTATTCTAACCAATACTTCTACCTACATATCACAAAATCTTAATCAGCCAATAGAGACAGCCAGGAGTCTGAGAGTAGATGCAGCTCTAAAAATTGTAGAAGCAGGTTTTTCCCAGGATCTGGGCAAACTAAATAAGGTCCAATCTTGGAAAAGCAGCATAGATGAAGACGGTAACATGGAAGTAGATGTTGAGTCTAGTTTTTCAGTAGCAGAAATAGATCATGACATGCATGTGAAGTTCGTCGAGAACCTAGTGTCACGATCAGTTATAGGCTTCTTCACAGGAGGGTTCCTGGACTTTCGTAAGCTTGAATATTGGCTTTCAGCACACTTAAAGAAGATAGGTCTACCCCAACATGAATCGCTAAAGGCTTTGGGGGGTAATTTTTTTCTCATCCTCTTTCAGAGTGAAGACATAGTAGACAAGATAGTGTCTCGTGCAGTAGACTCTTTTATGGGAGACTACATTCTATATCAATACTATTCACTTGGCTTCTCCCCCCACCAGATGTCGGCGATCAAAATTCCCTGTTGGTTGGAGATTGAGCACTTACCTCCAGATATGCTGATACCTGAGTTCTTAAAAGTCATTGTTAACACAGTAGGTGCATATATCTTACACTCCATTGCCAGAGGGCCCAGGATATGTGTAGCCATTCCAGCAAGTGCGGGCATACCCAAAGGTGTGATAGTAAAGAGTGGCAAATGCTCTTTCAAATTTCCCCTGAAATTGATCAACAGATGGGAAATATACAGAATGTTCTCAGATCTTAAAATAGAAGGGCTAGAAGAAAACCCTCAAGCAAGTCTCAAAGAAGATAAAGGTCCTCATCATCAAGCACAGAGCGCTCCCGGAGATCTGCACAAACCTATTGGAGCTTCAGTAAGCCACCCCAGTGCTCCTGTATCAGGCGCTCCAAGCGCCTCTAGTAGGGATGGAGAAGCCCTATTCCCCAGCACTACTGGAACCCCATCCAGTGGTCCAATAGCAGAGCCTATCATCTTCACAACAGAAGAGGGCTTGTCAAAAACAGACGATCAGTCATGGGAAGTGGTGGGGCTAGGCAAAAAGGGAGAACCAGAAACATTGCGCGAAAGAATAGAGGACTTCGCCCAAAATCCCCTCGTCAAATATCTCTCAGCAGTCACGACGTCTCTACGGTAAATAATCCTTTCTCTAAGTACATTAAAGAAGTAACAAATCCTGCGAAGGCGGCTTTGCCAGAAAGGGAAAAAGGAAAGCATAGGGAAATTGTTTATATGGGGATCGGGGTGCTATAGAAAGCACTCTACCATCAGACAAAAATATGTGGGCTGACCTTGTAATGGTTGAGGAGAATATGGGAGATGAAGATCCTCCTAGTCTAACTGAAAAAAAAAAACAAAATGGAAGGAGAAACCGACACAGAAGGGATGGGTAACATGAAAAGAAAGAAAGGGTCTCCAAACACCTCCTTATGAATTATAAAATCCTTGGCTGGAATATCACGGGAGTAAAATCCTCGGAATACAAGAAAAGCAGATTATCAAATGCAATCAAGGAGAAAAATCCAGATGTAATATGCTTGCAGGAGCATAAGTGTAAACAGGGGGAGATACACGAATTGTTCAAAACAGTGGGCAAAGAGTATGTGGGTATTGTTGCAGTGAAAGATACCTCTAGTGCAGGCACTCTTATCGCCTGGAGAAAAGATGTAGAAGTATGTGAAACACACGTAGACAGATTTGGCAGATGGACTACAATCCTGTGGGAACATGAAGGTAGAATATGGGGTTTGCTGAACATATATGCCCATAACAACCCCAGAGGCAGAGGAGCTTTATGGGCCACTCTTAGACACAAGTTGAAGAGCTTTGATAATCAGGTTGCTTGACTTATAACAGAAGACTTCAATATGGTGGAGGCAGCCGAGGATAGACAAGGGGTGTCATCTGAAATTGTGCATGGATTTGAGAAACTTCAATGGTGCAAATTGATGGAGGATATTGGCTTTATGGAACTAGATGGAGATAAGGGATACACATGGTGTAATGGATATTCTTTTTTTGTCTCTGAGTTTAAGTTTGAGTAAGAAAAACTCTTTTTAATCTTTATGAATGCAAAGTAAACAAGAAACAATCAATAATATCAAGGAAAAAAAAATTCAAGCAAGAAATTACTTGCCACGAGGATATAGATGCTCGTTCTTCTTCTTCGCTTGTATGGAAAAAGGTACAGGCAAGTTATTAAGCACCCTTAGATCAAGATCTTCAATAGGAACAACCGTATCATGCTTAAAGTGTTTTCTCCAGGTATCAAAACACGTTCTAGTCCATTTAGTAAGCCTAGGGGAATGATCTTCATCACCAGCATTGATAATCTTCATGATTTCCTCGTCCAAAGGAAGAAACACATCCTTATCTTCAGCAACATGATCTTCACCATTGTCTACTCTCAAACTCGTTTTGAAACAAATGCAGCTGACCAGACATGTACTCAACTAAAGCATCAACTTCAGGAGCAGAAAATCCTCAACAGCAGCATTCTCTTAAGTAATATTCGAGTCAAAGTTCGGCTAATCCTCCATATCCATGTCTTCCATACTAAAGTATAGAAGGACAGAAAAAGGTTAGAAAGCAACCAGATCTGTGAAAAAAAAGCCATGTTATAAACTTTCTTACTACTCAGAGCTTCCCAAAGCCCAAGAAGAAACCTTCCCAAGGTAAAATCTTGGCCAAATACAAAGAACTGGAAGAAAAGTGACAAAGATAATATGACTAGCCATATTCAGACATCCTGAAGCATCATAAAGTCTCTCAACTTTTTCAAAACACTTTGTTCCTCAAATTTCTTTCTCTCTAGCCGCTCCAGAACCTAGAAAACAAAAAGAAACATTAGAAAGGGATCGATTGCGGCAAGAACAAAGAAATACAGTCTTTGTGACTAACCTTGAGGAAAATGTCAGCAACAACTGAGTAAAAACTCGTCCAAAACTCACAAATCTCAGAAAGACTCGAACCAATCTCGCAAGAACCTCATGAATAGGACCAAGAGCAACCCTAAGCACAAAAAACATGACGCGTCATAGCCAGAAGAACAAATCTAAAAAATGTTCAGATTTCTAGCGTCAAACACAGAGAAATCAGGATCAACAGCAAGATATACAATGGTGCAAGTCCCTAACTAGAAGTGGCATGGAAAACTAACTCTGGCGAGGACATTGTCACAGAAAAAGCCTGGGGACGCCATAGCTCCTGCAACGGAGAAAAAGAAGGGAAATAAAAATGAAAAAAAAAAATTTATTTTATAGTGACACCACGTGGCCGAAATCTGACCCTCTGTTCCGTTATGTAAGTGAACATCCCAGCCGTCCAACTTTTCGCACACGAAAAGTGCTGGCGACGCCACTAGCGGCTTCGACGCTCACTGCGCCTCCAATTCGCCGTGCGCTGCTAGCACTTTTGGGGGCGAAAAGTTCGACGCTGGGACGTTCCCTATTGCGTAGAGGTGCCTGGAACCAATTTAGCACCTCCACGTGTCCGTATGACACGGAAACGCAGGTAAAAAATTAGAATGGTAGGTACAAAATGTGACGTAAAAGAAAGCGAACGAGTAAATACCTTGCACAACTTTCGGTGTTTGGAAAGGCGACATGTGTCCCAATACTATTGGATGGGACGAGTGGATTGAGATCAGCCATCCTTTACGTACAAAGTTTCCACTAGTATGGTTCTCTAAAATGATTATATTTCAAACAAATCTTCTTGCGTTAGCAAAATTCAAATCCACGAGGGAATAGACAGCAAGTCACTATTATATCCTAGGACTAGGAATCCATCCACGAGGAAAAACGGTTTGCCGTGTTATCCACGAGGGAATGGACAATATTATATCCTAGGACTAGGTAGGAATCCATCAACGAGGAAAAAAGAACCGGTTTGCCATGTTCAATCGAAACAATATTCCAACCAAGAGGTCAAATTTCGACCACTAAGTCTTGAAGGCTGTTTTTTTTTCTTTGTTCCGGGATTCTAGAATTAGGTAAAAGTCTTGACGCGCGAAACCCACATGCCAGGATCCAGTAACTTACCCTTTCAAACTTTTGAATTTATCCTTTGAAAATCTACACCTCGTGGAATTGACTTACTTTTATCCATCTCTGTTCAAAAAACAGACATCTGCTAGGTCATTTCTTCTTCGAGTCTTTTTTTGCGCTATATAAGGATGGCTATGGCAGAAACAAAACTAAAACTCTTCATGGCTTCCACTCTCTTCTTGGGTTCAACAAAGATCTGTAGTAGCAGCACTAGTGCCCCTCCTAAATTGAGCTTCAAGATGCCAGCCACAGTTGCTAGCATTTCACTACCCCAGTTAAATCTAAATCTGGAGCATCATGAGCTAAAGATTAAGTGTAACATACCTTTCAAATGCCATCCTCAACTAGACTGCATTCGTAACGAAGCCCATGCCTGGCTCCGAAATTATGTCTCTAATACCCAACTAGAAGGGGCTGATCTTCCTTTGCTTACCATGTCCATGAATTACTTAGGTGATGCTCAAGCTGCCACCAGTCTTGTCAAGTTCTTCCTTTTCCTTGTCCCTCTAGATGACTTAATGGATAACTTTCCAGATTCTATTGATCAGTCTATTTCTCGCCGGAAAATTGTCACCTACATTGTTGATGTTATGCATGGAAAAACATCTCAGCTGTACATGGAGGAATTCCCTTTGCTTTGTGCATGGATGGATCTTTGCGACGACATTCGCAAAAACACCAGCATTCTCCAATGGGAGCGCTTTGTAAAGGGTATGACCACATACTTACAAGGCTTGGATGAACAAGGCCAACTTCAAGTCATTCCATCTCTGCCTAACTATTCACCAACACTTTCTACGTATGCGACGATCCGAAGGAAGGTCATTGGAGCCATCCAGGCTTTTCCTTTGGCGCATGCTATTATCGGGTTGGACATTGAAGATGAGCTGTGGTACAATAAATCCTTCCAAGATCTTCACAACTATGTACTTGACCATATGGTATTTACAAATGATATTCTCTCATATGAGGAGGATGAGGGTGTGATATGGAACATAGTATC
>JAANSK020246277.1:0-13734 GCA_011763485.2 Isoetes engelmannii
TTTAGGGAATCTTTGAAAAGATTCCTTTATTAGTGCAATTGCAGGTCATTAGTGCGTTTGATCCGTCACCTTGTTATAAGGCCTAGTGTCTCTCCATTTGGGGCACCAATATTATTTGTCAAGAAGAAGGATGGTGGCATGAGAATGTGCATTGACAATCATCAACTGAATAAGCATACCATCAAAAACAAGTATGCCCTACCTAGAGCAGATGATTTGATAGACCAACTTCAGGGTGGCGAAACGTTTTTCAAGATTGATCTTCGGTCAGGATATCATCAGATAAGGATCAAGGAGGAAGATAGACATAAAACGGCATTCAGAACTAGATATGGCCATTATGAATTTACGGTGAATGCACTGGCAACATTCATGAGGCTCATGAATGACATACTCTGAGAATGTCTCGATGAGTTTGTCATTATATTCTTCGACGAGATCCTGATATATAGCAAGACATTGGAGGACCATGTTGAGCACTTGAGAAAAGCCTTGCAACAGTTGAGACGACATCAGTTATACGCAAAGCTAAGTAAATGCCACTTTGCAACAACAAGAGTGGAGTATTTAGGGCATGTGATATCAGCTGAAAGAATCTCAACTGACCCAGCAAAGATTCAAGCAGTCATAGATTGGCCATCTCCAAAGAACGTGCATGAGATTAGAAGCCTTTTGGGCTTAGCGGGCTACTACAGGAAGTTTGTTAGGAATTTTGCCAAAGTAGCTACGCCATTGACAGATCTCACGATGGCAGAAAAGATAAAGGATTGGGCCAAGCATTGGCAAAACAAGGCACATCAAAGCTTTGACAAGCTTAAGGAAGCCTTAACAACAGCTCCAATTTTAACTTTGCCAGATCCTCAGAAGGACAAGTTGGTGGCAACAGATGCTAGTAAAATAGCAACAGAAGCCGTCTTGATGCAAGAGGACAAAGTAGTCGCATATGATTCGAATGAATGATGCCAAAACACGCTACCCAACCCAAGATCAAGAGCTCTAGCAGTTGTTCGAACTTTAAGAGTATGGAGGCATTATCTATTGGGCAGAAAATTCCAATTACAGATCATCAGAGTCTCCAATACATTTTCACGTAACCACACCTTAACTTGAGGCAAAGAAGGTGGATGGAGTTCCTAGAAGAATATGATTTTGAGATAAACCAGGTAAACTCAATGTAGTTGCAGATGCGCTTTCGAGGCATCCTTTCACCATGCATTGTAATGCCATATCAACAGTCACTAGTGAGTTTGACAAGAAGATAGAAGAAACCTTGTCCACGGATAAGGAATTCTAGGAAGCATGGGCTAGCTTTTCTAAGGAGGCACGAACTGATAAGGAGAGAGAAACCTTCAAGAATTATAAGAAGGAAGGTAAACTCTTGTATTACAAAAAATAAGTTATGCGTCCCAGGATCTTCAGGAGTAAGGAAGTTGATACTCCATGATACGCATAACAACTCAATTGCCGGCCATGCGGGATTCATGAAACTTACTTCAAGATAAGAAGTAATTACTATTGGCCAGGTATATATGAAGAAGCAAATTGCGAGGTATATAAGGGAATGTCAGATATGTCAGCAGACGAAAGCAGAGAAACTTCGAATCCCAGGACAACTACAACCATTGCCAATTCCAAATGCTAAGTGGGAAGTGGTAAGCATGGATTTCATAACAGGGCTACCGAGAACTCAAAGAGGGCATGATGCTCTAATGGTTGTAGTTGATAAGTTGTCCAAGATGGCTCATTTTGTGCCATGTAGGACCACGGATACG
Organism: Isoetes engelmannii; assembly: GCA_011763485.2. NCBI lineage: Eukaryota > Viridiplantae > Streptophyta > Lycopodiopsida > Isoetales > Isoetaceae > Isoetes > Isoetes engelmannii. The sequence goes on from JAANSK020246277.1 coordinate 1,773, forward strand.
GCCTTGGATACAACATCACATTTTGCAAAGGAGATTTTTAGACTCCACGGCATGCCAAGGGAAATCATTTCCGATAGAGATCCAAAGTTCATGAGTGCCTTTTGGCAAAATTTGTTCACCACGATTGGCACCAAACTCTCCATGAGTTCAGCATATCATCCTCAAACAGATGGTCAGACAGAACGCACCAACCGTATTCTAGAAGACATGTTGAGAATTTATGTCCGGAACAAGCAATCTAGATGGGAAGATTATATTCACTTGGTGGACATTGCATATAATAGCACCAAGCAGGAATCATTGCAGATGTCCCCATTCATGATTAATTATGCTATCAATGCCTTACACCAGACACTTGGCACAACCCCGTGTCCAAGATAGAGGTATCTGGATGTTGGCAGATATGCAGGAGCTTGTAGATGAAGTAAGAGGATATCTCTTAACAGCAAGAAGCCGTCAGAAGGCGCTGGCTGATAAGCATAGATCCGTAAGAGAATTCCAAATCGGCGACAATGTTTGGTTGAAGATCAAGGTCAAGCAAGCAAAGCTCCGCATCAGTACTTGTAAGAAGCTTGTTCTCATATGGGCTGGACCGTTCAAAATAGTCAAGACAGTGGGTAATCAGGCCTACAAACTTGATTTACCGGCTCGTCATAAGATCCATAACGTTTTCTACGTAAGTCTCCTGAAGAGGCACACGCCTAATCCAGATGAGATCTTAGATACTTTGACTTTATTGGAGTTAACTGAGGAAGAGCTCGAGATTGTTTCGGAAGTTCTTCTTCAGAGGGACTATAAGAAGACAAGGAGATTACAATTCATGCAGTATTTGGTCAAGTGGACACACTTGCCTGTGGAAGATGCCACGTGGGTGCTACAATCAGATCTCGAGAAGCAGTACCCAGAATTTTGGGAGCAATGCGAGGGACGACTCGTCACGGAGTTAGTCGACGCGGACATCGTAGGTGAGTAAAAGGTAGATTAACAGTCTACTTCTGATGATGAAATGAGGAAGTAGATGCCTTTGAGAGAAAAGAGGTCAATATAGTGATAGGAAAGCACCCCTTGTCTCCCATCCCAGGCCTTGATGGGGGGTGGAACCTAATATGCCAATGGGACATGACAGGTGTAGGCATTAGTCGCATGTTAGGCATTATAGGGTGCTGTCTCCATGGCCACGATGGAAGAAGCATCCTCTTCCTACGCCAGGAGATTAGTCTTGCATCCATTTAGTTAATTAAATGGGTGGTTCCCTATAAACCAGCTTTATATTAATAAACATATGGCTAAGTGTGACTTGCAGGCCAATGATCTTGAAGATAAGTTGGACTTAAGATAAGGCGGGGAGTCGCACGACATGTCTTGTGGCAATTATGATGTATTTAAAGCCACAAGAACCTAGTTAGCCATGAAACTCTATGATTTGAAAATTTTGTGATAATTGTGTTCATTAAAGCAGTGCCTTTAAACTGTACTTTGATTCATAAATGTTAAGTTGAATTATTACCTTTCCAAAAGTCTAAATTAATTGATTGACCTTAATATTGTCTTAATATTGATTGGCATTAAAATTTACTTCCTTCCTTCCTTCCTTAAATGCATATGCATGTTTGTAAGGTTGCAGATTATGCAGGATCCAAGTGGGGAGACTATGATGCTGCGGACATCATCAATTCAGGGAGGGGGGGGGAGAATATTACACTGGCCACGTCACTGGTACATGCCGTATGTATGTCATGTACCTAGTAGTCGGCATAGGATACCCCACGGGCTAGCGCACCCCTAGACCCAATATATTGAGCATAAGGCAATATGCCAATATATTATGGTACTAACTTGATCGCCACATGGCACGATACTAGACCTTGCCCTATCTCCATCAAACCCTAAAAGGGTGTGCCCTAATGGGGACCCGCCTCTATTAAAGAGGAAGGAACCCTAATGCGTCTACTTTGGAAGCAACGCCAAAGGGGAGGAGTCGCCATCAGCACCAGCGCATTGGAGAGCATGCCACCAGTCCAAGCAGTCCATTTTGGCCATGTAGCTGCCAACCGAATCTTGGGAGGCGTGCCCACCAGCCCAGCAGTCCCTTTCGACCCAACCAGCCAGCATGGACGCATTCTGAGGAGGTGTCCATTTTGAGATTCTAGCATTAGCCATTGGCCATTCTTGTGCCCAAGCCAAGAACTGACCAATGAACTCTAACCATGTATGCTAGTTAGTTCTATTTTTTGTTATGATGATTTCAGATTTATCTTATGATTCATTATGGTTGTTCATGGATGATTTGCCGCCCTCTTGTGTATTGGGAAGGGGGGTAGAGACCTCAGTCTTTGTTTAGTAGTATGATCCTAGATTTAGGCCCCATTAGTTCCCAACTAAATGCGGCCTGTGCATAAGAGCCCACTTGCGCTATGGGTGGAGGGGCCAAACCGGTAAGGATGACCTTGTTCCATAGCGGTTGATCCCTCTGGTGTGTAAAGCCTACGGGGGAACGATGTGAGCTAGGCCTAATACCATTATGCACTGCGTGTGGCTCTTGATATGGGCTCGACACCTCTTGGGAGGCGCGGCTTCCTTCAATGGGGTTCAAGTCGTATACGGGCAGTGGTGCCCCTCTAGCTCGCCTGCTATGGCAAGGATTATCTGGTAGAGAGAAGTCCCTTACCTGCCTCATCGGGACTGTGGAGATGCAACCCAGGAGTAGCCCCCTTGGCTCTGCACCCGACAGGCTATGGTCAAGCCCCGAAGCTTATCAGCCTATCTGCAAAGTATGCACAGGAGGAGCGGATGGAGTGGACAACCCAACGGCCATGTTCTATATATGCCAGCCAAATCCATTGCCATGAATTCTGTCTGCATTGCATTCTGGAAACCTAAGCCATCATACCATTGAGTCTGAACCTTGGGTAGGATTTGCCTTTCCATTGTCATATATGATGCTATGATGTTGCAGGTGATATGGTGGTATCCACCCTTCGAGGTGGTATTGCTTATATGTTAATGGTTGATTTATACTTATGTTTCTCGAATCTGCATTGATAGGTGGATCCCGAGGGAGACAGGGTCAATGACACGTTCAGTCCTCCCACGTAGCTCCTTGTAAACCATCAAGGATCTTACATCAGATGGGCGGCCTCTCGTTGGTATGATGGCTAGCGAGGGGGAAACTCCAGTTTCTAAACGATGGGAGCATCGTACACTAGCTGGGGACGTCACAAGGTCAATGTTTGAGCTAGTTCCTTACCCAACAACCCTCTTTGTGTGTTACAATTAATTTGAATTTTTTTATTTCTCTCTGAACCATATTTAAGATAGTTGCATTGAGAAAGCGTCCATCTAGATATTGCTTCAGTCGAGTGAGTTCTTCGTTACTATTCACTTGTACATATGCATGCTCCTGCAGATTCCATCTGGAGAGCCTACCTATGCATTTTTCCTTCTAACATGCTTTAAGTTTGTGAATGCAAAGTTGGGAATCGAGTGTCTCCCATGTTGGCCAACTTCTGACAATAGAGTATGTGACATTCTATTTCAACATGTTGATGACCGAGGAATATTCTCTCTAGACTATGGGCTTTACTTCGAGAGCTGAAGTAAAACATGCTTTCTGAACTTGTTCCAAGTCCTCCCATATGGCATGTGGCAAGTGATATCACTTCCATACCATATAGAAGAACCAGCTCAGCCAAAATTCGGGGCATGTGCAGACTGGTAGTCTTCAAAGGTTTGGATGTGGCATATACTCATGTTTCCCAAACATTGCTAAGTCATATCATTGTCCTTCACTTGCCCCTCGTAAGAGGCGATTGATCTTTGAGGAGTATTTGGATGTGTGCTCTTATGCTTAGGTTGGTTGTTTCTCTGAGCGGGTCTCTGCTTATCTGCTGAGATTTTATTCCTGTTTTTGTCTTTATACCTGTATTGGATTCTTTGATTTAAAAAAATAAAATAAAAAATTTGGGGGTGCCTGATGGAACCAATCATAAAGCTTTGTGGTAATTATTCTATATAGCTTACAAAGTCTTCCATCATGCAATCACCTATTTTTGATATGATAGTTGTAAACTCCACACCAATGTACTTGTATCTTTGTAACCTCCATATTTTGACCGTGATATATGTCAAGTAAGATTTTGCATACAAAGGAGTTGCCTCCAAAACCATGAGATATAGCAATTCATACAAGTGACATTACACAAGCTAAAAGCGGATAACATAAGAAGGCCAGAATTCCCTATATATTGTTATGAGGGTCAGAATCCTTAAGGTGGCAATGGTGGGTAAGGGCCTCTATAGGTTCTATGCATTTGCAACACAAGAAGGCAAGTGGCAATCAAACCATTACACATTTCAAAACTTGTGGTATACAGTTACTCCATGACAAGAATATTTGTTCCATGACTAGAATACTTCATCAAATATTATTATAATTAGCTTGAGCCCAATGTAAGAAGGGCAGTACCACTCTAGTTCTTGTTTATCATAAGTTATTATTGTTTATCACAAGGGCAGCACCACTCTAGTTCTTGTTTATCATAAGTAACAAGCTAATAGTGCCAATTAATTCCAATCCTTTGAGAATATCCCAATATATTCCATAGTGCCCATATATTCCAATTTTGCTAGTTAATGTTCCATATGAAATCAAATGATTTAGGGCTCAATTTAAAATTTTCATTTTAATAATCTGCACCCTTGGCGAGTTATATTCCCCATGTGTAAGGATTGTAATTGCACCAAATTTGACAAAGCCATCATATAAAAAGCTGTGAGGATGATGAACGACTTTATTCTGCAAAAATCCATCATAAACATTCCACATATATAAAGAAATGACAAACGGGTTTTGAAGTAATAAAAATCCTAATCATAATGACATGATCAAAACTGCAACTCCAACTTGTGGAGCAAATTTTCATTATAAAAGAGAAATCTGAGTAGCCTATGATGACATTAACAAAACTGCAGCTCCCACTTGTGGAGCAATTTCAACTATTCAAAGAGAAATTCTACCTCTCAATTATTGAACAAACTGCTACCGTTCCTAAACTGCAACATCCAGGATAGAGGACATATCTTCACCCTCTGTTGGGATGCAAATTATAGAAGTTATTCACTTGGAATTGCTTTCCAAGTTCCAAGTACTTTTTATTGCAGATGAATGCACTTAAACTTGGCATTCAATGGGCAATAAGGTTAAACATGACGCTCAATGTTACACGAATTTGTCGACGAGTAATCAACCTGGTTAGAAGGAAAATGCCTTGGCCAAATCAAATCCACCACCTTCAGGAAACAGAAAGGCAAGGTTTGCTTGATTTACTCTCTGGTGTAGGCATGTCAACTAGGCTAAACATCTCTTCAATAGCCATGTCGACAGGTTCGATAATGGGAAATTGAGCTAGCTCACTTCCATCAAATTCAGCAGGAAAATCTTTTGCAATGCCCTCCATGAGAGGGTCATCTTTGAACTGCATCAGGCAACTGTCATCATCCACTTCTCTATTAGGCTCAGGTTCTGATATAGTTGTCATCTTATCAACTTTTTGTCTCTTAGGCTTGCTTCCACTGCTTTCACCACTGAAGGTATTTGTATGTGCCTCTTTGGTAGACACTTTTGCCTTTACCCCCTTGGAAATATCGAAGGGCGCAGACTCACATAATGACTTCATCTTTTTTGATCTTGTCTCGCTTCCCTGCAAGCAAGATGGACCGTATGCCCGTGAAGTACCCTCAGATCCTGTTCTATCTGGACTTGGAAGATACATGCCCCCTGGTCCACACATGCGCGACGCCTTCTTCCCACAAATCACCTGTGCCATTAGGAAGTCTCAGGTTCATCACATTACTTGTCTTCACTGGATAAGCAAGTCTCAGAAACATGCTTTTCTGAAAAATGAAAATAAAAAAATTTAAAAACAAAATGAACCAACTATATACATACATATTTTGCAGTCAATGAATCCTTATACAGGATCATGTAGTCTCCTTCTTCAAGCCTGTGAGATTTGACAAATTCGCCTGATTTATGAAACAAAAGTTATGCAGCACAAACAAAATATTGATACAATTAATCAACTTTAACTCTGAAAAAACTTGCAAGTATGTAACAAAATACCTGTATTCTCTAGCAAATACATGCGGCTCTTATTGTTAGGCCAGAACCTACATAACAAGCAAAATGAAGAAAAAATATGCCTTGAGATCCTTAATTAATATTCTAATCCCTTAACATTTAAACTTGATTTATGACTACAAGACTTAAAAACATCGATTATGTAAGATGCATACACACCTATATCGAAGATGCCATTCACGAGATGTCATGAGATCCTCCATGATGATGGTTATGCCTTCTCTCACAGTAAGAGATGGCAACCTGCTTTCTGCATCTTTCTATGGGATGACAATAAGATCAGTCACCATACAGATCCTAAATTCAAGGCCATGTATGAAACTATCTTGGACTCAAACAATTTTCGATGCCAAACCTTTAATGCTAGGTAGTAAGATCAAGGCCATGTTTCTGCATATACACTAACATGATGCCTGATATAACTTGAAAATTGTAAATCTTTGATGTTATGAGAGAGCTGCTCTACCTTTGGCAAAACTATTCTTCCCAGGTTACCAACATCACTGGGTTTAAGCTGCTTTTGCAACAAAAACTTGAGATTCTTCTCAGATATGGACACCTATAAATACCATGTTATCAGAATCACTGGTACAATATGAATAGATAGATTGCTTCAGCAACTACTTAATATCATTTGATGGATGAGTCAACAGAAAAAGAATGAACTTAACAGAAAAGAAACGAACTTACGCGAGATCCTTCAATTTTACTTGAAAGATATATAATTGAAAAGATTTATTCAGCATGATGAGATGAAGGAATGGACTTAAAGGAAACTATTTAATATCATTTGATGGATGAGTGAACAGAAAAGGAATGAACTTAAGAGAAAAGAAACGAACTTACGCGAGATCCTTCAGGTGTGTTGGCATCATCTTGTTGAGATTGAATGTGAGACAAACTTCTTCGGGAAGGAGATTGAGAGGACCATGTCCCTCCTGGACGTCCAGGAGTCTGCACCATGGATCGGCGCTTTCGTGCCATTCTACTTTTTCGAGCAGCCCGAGTGGTGGCGGCCGGAGTTCCAGGCCTAGAAATGGGCTTTGCCCCAGCAATGGAGCACATAGAAGCCTTCCTACAAAACCCTTGAGAAAAATTTCCTTCCTGAGAACCATTGAGGGAATTAAATCCCACTATGGAACCTTGGGGTTCTAGATATGCAGCATTTCTAGACTTAAAGGAAACAAGAGGAATAGTGATAGTAGAATTAAATGACATAGGGTTCTCAATGCCAATCATGCTAGAAGAAAAAGGGCATTGGCTAAAAACAGAAGAGAAATTCGCGCCATCGGTTGGGATCTCACATTTGGCCATAGAATCAACCTCAACAGAATTCAACCTAGCAAGCTCAGAGGGACCATCAGGTCTAGTTTGGACTAGAGAAAGGTGCCACATTGTGTCATGGTCTTGACAAGAGATATTAGTCTGAACTAGAGACCTGTCTGTGGTGAGGCATGAATTGCTGGTAAGTTGATGGACTTGGGAAGTTGCTGGAAGTGGCTCTTGCATTTCCCAGTCTGGAAAATCTGTACCATTCCAGCCAGATCTCCAATCATTCAAATACATATCTTGGTTGAAGTTGAAACCTTCAGTGCTTAACTGCTCATCTATGCTGCTTAATTCTGCGGTCCGCGCCGGCGCTGAAACCTCTGGTAGCTCATAAAACTCTGTGCATACTCTTTCATAGCATGGACTTCGCTGCTCATCCTTTTCTGCTGCCCTTTGCAGCCAATCTTCGTTACCACATTGAGTCTCACCAGATGACTTTTGCACTTCCCAATCTGTGGAATTCTCTAGTGGCAAATCCTTGGAATCTTCACTTGGAATTGCTTCAGAATTCTCACTTGGAATCACTTCAGAAATCTCATTTAGATTTACTTCAGAAATCTCACTTAGATTTACTTCAGAATTCTCACTTAGATTTACTTCAGAATTCTCACTTAGATTTGCTTCAGAATTTTCTGTGGATTGCTGCTGCTTCAAAGGTGCTGAAGTTGATGCAGATGAAGACCCGTTTGGAGATGAAATAATGTCTGTTGGTGGATTTGAATTTTCCTCAACTATGAGAGAATTTGAAGGATCCCCAATTGCTGCAGGCTCCCCAATAGATGCCTCTAACTTGTTGGCTAAAATCTGAGAAGAATTTGATGATTTGCAGGAGATTTTGAGCTTAGATTCATCAAGAAATTCATCCCATTTCTCATCCTCGCAGGCAGAAACAGCCGCATCGATCAATGATCCTGCAACACCTGCGGAGAAGGATCCAACAAAAACCCCCATAACCAAAAACCCACAAAAAACAAATCAATCAATTGACAGCACTATATAAACTAGAACAAAATTTCATCACCAACATTTGCTACAGCTCATGCAACCAACCACGAAAAGCTTAAAAAGAGAAAGCTGAACACACAAATGGTTGGCATGCGTCCAACTGAACTCCGAGTGAGAAACTTTTGCTTCGCTTTCCTTTTTTTTGGGTCATTTATTTTTTTCGAATGGAGTTTATTTCAACTTTTTATGTTTTTTGAAAGGTGGCGAAGAATCTTAAACGAATGGTACAGAGTTCGTACGGCTAGAAAATCGAGCGGAAAAGCACTGTTAATGCGAAAAGACTCTTATTTATTAATAGTAATTTCGTCATATTTTGGTCACTCACTTTCCCCACCGCCCATTTTTCGCATTCTATGTGTTTGATTTTGTTATATTTGGCATCACCATTTTTACGCGTGAGGGATAAGTTTTGACAATAAAAGAAAAATCTTCTACAGAAAGGTTTGTGCAAACTCTTGCCTTGGATGGTTGTATGGGAATGTTTCTAGCAAATTCTTGACTTCTGGGAGGTCAATAGTGCCGGCCATATGATCAATTTCTTGCTTTCAAAGGCAGATTTTTATGCCAGAAGAGAGGTGGAGGCCTCCGTGATCGGGTGCCAGTTTTCAATCTTCCACTCTGGAAGGGGAAGCATCGAAATACCAGTTTGATTTGTTGTTCCCCCTCTATTTCTGCAGCTTTTTGCCTCTCTAGTTTCCTCTCTCATATCAAATTGATATAGGGAAGAGAAGGTAGTGCAGATTGCATATGGCCATCCTTAGATCCACTTTGTTGGTTGCAAACCCTATGTTTATACATTTGGTTTTAGTTGGAGATACTCCATGACACACATAGCACTCTCTTGTCATTTCTAAAAATATTGTTGGAATATTCAATGTATATGCAAAATATATGTGGCTTAGCTTGTCATAGTGCCACCTCCCTTTCTCGATGTGCCTCCTTGTTGGTTTCTAGATCAATTTCATTGGCACATACTTCACTTCTATGTACTATCTTGGTTCTAGTCAATGGCGTACACTTCACTTGTCTATGTAGGGTCTTGGTTCTATTTGGCTTAGTAGAGATATGTCAAGGCTTGGTGCTATTTGGCTCACTCGAAATGTCTCATACTATTGTTGCCTCTTCATATCTATTGTCTAGATATTTAAGCTTAGCTTTTACAAAAAGCAATTCAATGTGTTTGATTTTTGAAATCATTAGTATCTTGAATGAGATAAGTCCACCCGTGGTACCATTGAAATGTTAGAGTTTTTTTGTATAGAATAAAGTTTAGCTTTTAGCAAGTAATGTATCATCATTTTTTATAAAAAAAACAATTATCATGTCCAATTGGATGCTGCCTAGTGGCGTGACGTTAAAAATGTTATCTTATCTTATCTTTATCCATGGTTCGACTTGCATGTCACAACAAGCATCGAGAATAGCTAACTAAACAGCAAACCTCTGTGTAGTATCCAAAATCATGGCGAAAGTCCTCCCGGATGGTAAGATGACACTCGTCCATGTTTTGTGTAGTATCCAAAATCATGGCAAAAGTCCTCCCGGATGGTAAGATGACACTCGTCCATGTTTTGTGCAGTGTTCTTCGTGTTAGACTTATTGCTCCACGGCTTTTTACCCTAACGTAGTGCCATTCTCAAAACCCATTTTCGTATCTATACTGCACGAATGCTAAAAAAAAAACTAAAACCTTCTAACTCGTATACATATGTTCGCTTTAAAGTTTCATATGTCCACTCCGATACTATATACAGCCTAACACCAAACCCTCGAGTTTTTAAAGCAACAATGTTGAGAACAATCCTACATGATACATCATCTTGCTTTTCTACGACGGGTTACCTTCTTATTATTTTAAGAAGTTCCAATCTGGATATCAACTAGCAGCACGAAGGTAAAGAGTTTCTACCCCCTTTGCAAAACATATATTTGATGTAAACAATTATCAAGGATGTAATAAATGCCACTCTTCATAATGAACATGCACTAGAAATGCCCTGCATAAGAACAAATTGTTATATGTGAGATTGAAAAATAGGATGTCTTAAGACCATGCCTAAAATGTTTCTTGCAAAGAGGAACGACATAGATTGATTCTTGACCTGGATTGCACTTTCTTTGATCTTGCCACCTCAAAGCATGAACCTCCAATAGCAATAATTTTAGCACCCTAGACTACTTCAATTATCGGATTCGTCGATCCCACGACCCAGATCGTATGTTGGGGTCTATGTGCGCCTTGAGAGGCACCTCTTGTTTCGATTATGGTCATTTATGATTTGGGGGCCTCTGGGCGCCTCTCGTTTCGATTATGATCATTTATGATTTGGGCCACCTATGATTTTGAAATATGAAACACGCATGCGCGTATAGTTTTATGAGATATGGGAACTCGACCCCCTACTAAAATAAATCAACATCCTAATAAGAATGCCTTCTAGTGCTATGACGTGATTATTTTCTCTATCAAATATATGTTTTCTTTTTTTGGAAAGAATTTGGGGTGCTCATGAGAAGGGGCAATTCGTTGGGGAGAGCGCGGGTTTTGGCATCTTGGGACATATTTGGGTATATCTAAAGATCTCCATCTCCATCTCCATCTCTATCCCTCAAATTCTCGTTCAAAAATATAGCTGGTGGGTAATACATTATGACTTTTGCAATATATGGGGATTTTCATGAATATAAATGATACAATTTTGTTTTGAAATGCTTAGATAATTAAATACATGAACATATTCTCAACATGATAAGGGAAGGTTGCTTAAATATAAGCAAGATAGACAAGTAGATAGCTATAGTAGAGATGGAGAGAGAATAGAGAGAGAAGAAATAGAAGAAGAGAGAATAGGATGAGAGGAGAGTGAACATAGATAGATAGATAGATAGGTAGGTAGGTAGGTAGGTAGGTAGGTAGGTAGGTAGGTAGTGAAGAGATAGAGGGAGAATAAATAGCGATTTGATAGAGAGACTACAAAGAGCCCACCGAGACTATAAAGAGCCATGGGATGATATGAATACATGCATGAAGCCCACAACAGAACTAGGGGGCAAGGCCCCGCTATATCATATAAGCATTGTTTCGTTAATTATGGATAAATGTTGAATTCATGGACTTTTTTAGTTGCAGGACAAGGACATGACACAAAAACGATTCTATTGATCATGCACTACATTCAGTTCCACCCTTCAACTAGAACTGAATATGTTTCGGCTACAAGAATTGCAAGCCAGTGCCTGTGGATACTGTTCGGCAATTAGCCCTGGTGTACATCAGTGGCCACTCTCTATTTTTGGCTCTATGGGTTTTAAACTTAGCTTCATGGTCTCCGCTATATATAAAATCTGCAAGTTTTGTAACAACCCACTTCGATTGTGAAGCGGAGACCATGAAGCTAAGTTTAAAACCCAAAGTCTCCACAGTTTTGAGTAGTCTCCTCCCGTAGGCCAGCTCCATTTATAAGCTCATTTCTTCTCGATTCTTCGAAA
>JAANSK020246288.1:0-13727 GCA_011763485.2 Isoetes engelmannii
AAGAAGAACCTAAATGTGGCATGCTTGCTAGCTTTTAATGAGCAAGATTTGATCTTGCTAGCTAGCTTGAAGTTAATCAAAAATGGGTCATGCTTGCTAGCTTAAGGTTAATCAAGCGACTCATGCTTGCTAGCTCAAAATTCTCAAAATAGCTCGAATTGGTCAAATTAATGAATTCGTGCATAAAAGGCACCATTAAGAACATGGGACATATCTTATTTTGACAATCCTATATAGCCGAGTAAAAACTCCTAAGGTGTCGGCGTATCACCCAAGTAGCTGCAAGAACTACAAGAGAATGACCGTTAGACATCAGAATAAGCATCAGGTGGCCTACCAGATATATATCTGATGATCTTCATGGCGAATGGCCTGACCAAGGAAATGACGCTAACAACTGATGAATATGCTGGCTATCAATCTGATGTGTATGCAACTGATGCATTTTCTGATGCAAAAACTGACGTAATGTTTGACTAATAACCTAAATATTACACTGACTAGTACAGTGATGATCATCCTGATGAATAAGTAACGAGTAATGCGCTAACTTATAATCTGACGAATGTACTGATGAAAAACCTGACTTATAGAGTGACTATTAATCTGACAATTGTTTTGACTAATGATCTGATTAATTTTCAGATGTTAAACCTGATTATTATCAAATTATCTGATGCTTTACTCATCAGAATATACATCAGGCATGATATTTATTCCATTTTGCTTATTACATATTTCTTCCAATAGCCATCTCCATAGCTTGATCCCAATTTGTTTTTGGAAGTTTGGGTTGTATAGAGAACTTGTGATTAGAGTGGAGACCTTTTTCTTGCTTGCCCTCGATTAGCATCCTAGATTGTATTATAAAATTGCACAAAACGAACTATACATCATATTTGAGCAATAAAGATAGATAGATAATAGTTTAGGCATTGAGCTTGCAGAATGTGGCTAGCGCATCCAGGTGACGCTGCATGTCCTCCGCTGTGTGTGCCAGGAGGTCAACGTCGTCGGCGTAGATCAGCTGCCTGATAATATGATGCTTGAGCGGGGTGCACATCCCACCATGCAGGGCCATCCACTGCTCCAACTAATCTATGTAGAGGCCGAACAGTGTAGGTGAGAGGGGCAGCCCTGTCGTACCCCAATACTGCTGGTTACCGGTTGCCCCGAGGGTGTTAGGCGTCCATAACATGCCTCATACAGCCTGTAGGCTGCATTCTGCAAGTCCAGGGGTGTCCCGAGTTCCTGCAGTCTGTCCCACAACTTGTCGCGGGGCACTGTGTCGAAGGCCTTTGCGAAGTCCACAAAGCAGCAGTACAAGACCTCGCGTCGGTTCCTGTTGTCTTCGATGATGGCCCGTAGGACAAACAGATGATCAATGGTGGAATGCTCAGGGCGAAAGCCTGCCTGGGTGAGAGCCCGGACCCCCGTGGCCTCTACCCATATCGTTGTGCGCTGCTCAATTATCGTAGCCAAGAGTTTCGCGAATAATGTGAGCTCACCATAATAGTGCGATAGTTAGCCGGGCAGTTTGGGTCGCCGGCCTTGTATATGGGTACAACTCTGCTGCAAGTCCTCTGTGGCGGGAAGCCTTCCCACAATGCGCGATTTAGCATGACCATCAAGATCGGTACTATTGCTGGCCCGGCCCATTTGAGGAGCTCTGCTTGCATACCATCCAAATCTGCTGCTTTTTCGTTGCCGAGGCGCTGAAGGCCCATTATCACATCGTTCTCCATGATGTTCAAGGGCAATCCCACCTGTAGGGGTACCGGCTTTTGTCTGCCTTGAGGATCATATAGTTGTTGCAGGTACTGGACCCATTGATCCGCAGTGATGTCTCTCTTTGGTTGACGCGTTTTTCTGAGCACCTGTTGCCAAAATCTTCTGGGGTGGCGGTCCAGGAGGCCGAACATCTGGCTCTGCCTCTCTGCCAGATATGTGGCTTTCTTATTCCTGGGGGTGTTCGATGGGATCAGTGACGCGACGGAGCTGACGCTTCATTTCTTGGCACTCGTCATCGAATCAGCGATTTCGGGGGAAAGTGGAGGCCCTGCCTGCCCTGTGCGGTCGTCCTCTACCGAAGCATGTGTCTGCGGCCTCTGTGAGCACGTGGATCAATCGGGTGGTCTGCTGCTGCAATGTGGAGAGCTGCAGTATCTCCGTTAGGCCCTGTTCGACTGTCCGGGCATAGTTGTCTGCTAGCTCATAGTCCAGGCGTAGTTTGGGACGCGGAGGCGTCGAAGGCATGGCCGTGTGAGGTGTTTGCATAGCCACTGTGAAGAGGAGGGGTCGGTGGTCGGAGTCCACCTCCTCATCGCCAAACGCAGTTCCCACATCCAACCGCGTGAGGAGGTGCAAGTGTTGCTCCTCCATGAGGATATAGTCGACCACACTGCGGCCGCCACCCTGGTTTTCCTGCCGGCAGGTGTATCGGCCGGAAGATGGCCACCGTGCCAGGCCATTGCAGATCACCAGATCAAAGATACCCCGAGCAAAAGGAGTTCCCTTCCATACCGGGTGACATGCACGTCGTCCGACACCCTGGGAAGACGTAGCTCTGCTGGGTTGAGCTAGAATTCATCTTCTACTAGCGGATCAAACGTCGTCACCTGGTCCGTTCCTGTGTGGGCATTGAAGTCCCCAACCAGCATGACCTTCCCTAGTCGCTGGTACTGTTGTATGTCATCGTACAGATCGACATATGGCTCCATCCTATCGACCTCCTGATGAGTGGTGTAGAAGTTACTTTCTGCATGCGAAAAATAGCATGCCACCACAAAGAGGGGGGATGCGCCATCACAGGGTTGTATGTGCACCCAGAGGTACCGGTTGTGCCGGTCTTTGCTGCATAGGGAAATGGACAGCATAAGGAATTAATAGAAGAAGTAATGGCGGGAATGATGACCCCATAGCACTTTTGCATCTTGAAGTTGTCAAATAAGAAGGCCTTTGTTGAGAAGTTGAAACAGTATATGGGATGGGAAGGAAAAGAGTTTTGCATTAGAGCTTATTTTAGATGTACCAAACCAGACCACCCCAGACCATAATGATGTATTATTACCAAATTTAACGTGACATGCTGATATTGCATTTTCTGACTTATGATGCCCTTCTTCACCTTATCTGAGAGGTTACAATTGCAAATAACAATTATATAATTCGTATCTCCAATTATGTAATAGTTTGAATCGTTCCAAGGTGTATGTTTTTTCACATATTGTGGTCATGGGCTCACCAAAAAGATTCCTCAAACAAAAAGTTCAGAATTGCCAACATGTTAATGATCAATCTGGGTTAATGGCTCTAATCTTAACTCTTTATTTTATTTTTAAGGACGAGTAATCTAAACTCTTTATGTATTGGTTTAAATTGGGTTTTAGATAAGACTACGGCAGCAAGTGTTCAAGGTTTGCATAATATATGGCTTTGGCTTTAGAGTCTAGCCTGTGTGATAACATTTACGTATAGTGCCCCTTATTTGCAAGGCATTTACAAGTGCTGCTTCCAACATAGCTAGTTTAGACGAGTCTAATACCCCCAAGGGAGTATTCAACTTGTGGAATAGCAAAGGGGGGTATTAGACTTCTCCAATACACGTAACTAGTTTAGATGAGTCGTGGAATATGAAGCGGAGCATTAGACTCATGTAAACTTATCCCCTTATTAGACGAGTCTAATACACCCGGTGTATTACTTATCCCCTTATTAGACGAGTCTAATACACCGGGTGTATTAGACTCGTCTAATAAGGGGATAAGTTTACATGTGTCTAGTACTCCCCTGTTGCGAGACGACAGCTTCGCCATCACAGCTTCGGCAAATGATTTTTCGTCAAAGGGGATATTCGACTTATCTAATAAGGGGAGGTATTAGACTTACAGAATAAGCTTACGAGTCGAAGCCATGAGTCTAATACCCCCCACGAGTTTATTTCATGAGCCTAATACCCCCTTAGGAATCCAACCCCAAATCGGGAGCCAATAAATGCACCGAGTGCAAGGATGGAGGAGTTTGAACAGTTTTGGATCGACAGGAGTTTCCGCGAAGGAAAAACCTGCTGTTTAGGGCTATAATTTCAAGGTCCCTGTTTTTTCGGATGTATCACTTTCTAGGCTTCTTCATAACGCTCTTAAACGCTGGCAAAATCAGCATGCCAGTGAGGTCTGAAGTGCCGTCCAAGGTGGGAAATCGCAAACCATAATTCAAGGGCATCTTCCTTGAAGGGGAAACATGTGCACGAAATCCAACAATCTCTTTGTTGCCATGCATATATCATAGAGAAAAAAACAGATACCAAAGAGGCAAAACTTGCACAGCAAATTATGCAGCTAAATATAGCCCAATGCAAAATGAAGGAGCGGGACTACCAACAAGAAAAAAGATGGTACCAAACCTCCATGTTTATGGTGTTTTGTCAGGCATTCAGGCAAGGATCAAAGGAAGGAACCAAATCCTGACAAGACCAGGCTGCAAGGCAGAGGAGGGGCTATATAAGGAACCAAATGCCTTCACAAATGAAGCACACAGCAGACTACTGAAGCTAGAGAGTGTAATTCTATTCCTTCTTTCTGTTGTTTGCAATTGTTTGCAAAGGAAGGGGAGCTATGGCAGGCATGAAGGCAGGATTGGCTATGGTGATTCTGGTGGCTATGGTGGCTATGGCAGTGGCTGATTCTGCTCAGCAATGCAATGTGAATGCCAATGTTATTCGCCTTGCAGCCTGCCAGGCTGCTGCCATAAACCCTCCCAAAAACCCCAAGTCCCTTCCTAACTGCTGCCAGACCGTAAGCTCCTTTGGCACCTCCCCTGCTGGTGCCTCTTGCCTCTGTAGCTCCATGATCGCTGCCCAGAAGCTCAACAGCAAAGTTGACCTGCACCTGGCTGTCGCTATTCCTGCTAAATGCCAGGTAGCTGTTCCTGCCAACACTGTCTGCAATGGTAAGCTCTATTTGCTCCAAAAACGAATGTGTGTTTTGATGTTTTCAGCTGTGTTTCCAGGCATTTTTCTTCTGCTGTGTGTTCATGTTTTGACACTGTATTTTGATGTTTCTTCTGATGTTTGCAGGCATCAAGGTTCCTCAGCATTAGCTGGATGCTGCTCACAGCCTTCTGTTGCTCACCTACTACGTTCCACCCTACTTATTATCCACCCTTATAATGTGTCTTTTATTAGAGACAACTCCATCTGTAAAAGATGCAATAATATAAAAGGTTTTTCAGCTTAAATCTTTGTTTGCTCATTTGTAGCATAATTGTTTGAGTTCAAATATAGATAATAGAATAAGAAACTAGTTAAATAAGATGACTAAAAACAACTGGTTATATGAACACAAGATCGATATAAAGAATTACTTAGATGCACCTGCATGTTATTATACTCTTAACCGGCAGGCTTTCTAATCCAAGAAGTCCCACCCATTGATTCAAGCTCTGTGATAGAGCATGACAGGCACCTGTTCAACAACAAAAATTTGTGACAAGGCAGCAGCACGAGTCTTGGAGCCCTGAATGCAGCCCAAATGCATCATTGACCTAATATTCAGCTATGGAGGGTGTCAATCTGTGATAATCTGGCTGTGGAGCTGATAATCCAGCTATGGGGCTGCCGAGCCTGTGATAATCTGGCTGTGAAGCTGATAATCCAGCTGTGGGTGCAGCTTTGGGTGAGGCTGCTTGCCTGCCGGCTAAGGGGGTCAACCCCCCTTGCTCGCCTGTGGGCTCGCCTACCATAACAGGCTCTCAAAGGGGATTAACCCCCTCATTCCTTACTTTCCAGGTACTGGAAATATGGATAATAGAACATAAGACTAGTTAAATAGAATGACTGAAACCACTGATTCAAATATGAACTCAGAATCCCTTAAGAAGAATTACTTAGATTAACCTGCATGTTATATACCCATTCCTTACTTTCCAGGTACTAACCACCTTGAATACAAAGGTTCAAATGGCTCCTTATATATCAGCCGCATCCAATAAGTTAAAATTTCTGAAGCAGATCTTTTGTTGACTTGGAAATATGTTTCAGTCATCTAATACGTGCAAAATAAAAGACGTAGTTAAATGCATGATAGCAAGACAAAATATCAAGGAAGCAAGCAACGACCAGAATCTCATCAATAAAGTGGACATTTATTTCTATAAAGCATCAACACAAGCTGTCTATAAGATAGTCAAATTATTGTCTTCTCCGTTATAAAAGATACGAACAAGCTCTCAAAAAGATATCTTGAGCTAATAGCCATTAAAGACTTCTCCATTATGCAAAATATGGAAAAGCTTTTAATAACATGTCTTCAATTACTGTATATACTGATACCCTTATCCATTATGCAAATTATGGACAAGCTCTCAATAAAATGTCTTGAATTACTACTATATTAATGGTCAATAGTCTTCACTTGTGCAAAATATGGGACAACGTTGTCCAATATAAAATGCTGATTACTTTCAGTCAGAAACAACTCCAGCTCCAAGTTGTTATGATTTACAATGCCCACCCTGCAATGGCATTGTTAAATATGGTTCTATTTCAGAGATAATAGTACCACCACATATAGATGCTATAAATAAACTGTTTTGAATAAATGGCCCAGCCATAGAAAATTTTCCAATTATCTGCATGTCATTTTTTAAAGATATACATTAGCAGTAAAGTGCAATGTATTCCTGCATAAGCTGTTGGTGCATCCCAAAAACCAGCCTAAGAACTCCAGAACCTCCATATAAGGGTAGACTTGAACAAATGATATTCAAGTAAGTTGTAACATAATCGAAACTCTTGAAAGCCCAAGAACTTTTTTCATTTTGTGCAGTAGGGAATCAACTCAACCTGCTGCCGGATACTCAATAGAAAATCATCTGAGGCTTTCTTTAGTCATCAAAACTTTCCAACATGTCAAGAAGTAGCATGTATGGAGGGCCATTTCACAGGTGTATGAAATATCTAAGCATTGCAACTTTCCCACATGTCAAGAGGTAACATGTATGGTAGTAATACAGAACTTACTTCAAAGGTGTATAAAAAAAATCCACAGGACCTTTGGCATCGATCAGAAATAAACGTTCTTCGGAGAAGTTATCCTGAGGTATATTTATTCCACTTGCTTTGATGTTATAAAAACATTCACCTTTGTAAAAAGGTGCCTGAGGAGGAACCAACATTAGTTGCCCCAAGCCGAGCAGGGGGCCAATAACGAAGTATTGTCCGCCCAATTATATTTTCCACAGGTAAGGGTCCCCAAATATGAGAATCATAGCTCATATTTCTGTTGTCTCCCATCACAAAGACGTAACCCTTCGGGATAGAGACTGGCTTCATTTCATAGGTAGCTGGTTCTGCAATAAAATTCTCATGTTTGGCTACCCCGTTGATCAGGAGACTTCCATTTTTCATCTCTACAGTATCCCCTGCTTTGGCAACTATTCTTTTAACATAAACTTCCGAGTCGTCACAAGCAAGGGAATCAGGAGGTTTGAAAGTAACAATATCATCAATACTTGGGGTCTTAAAACAGTATGATACTTTTTCTGAGATTATCCTATCTCCAATCTCAAATGTTGGATACATGGAGAGCGAAGGAATAGACCTGGCCTCCGCAAAAAATAGTCTACATAACAGGACAAATAAGGCAAATAGCATAATGAAGAATGTCTTGAGATCATCCACGTTTATCCACTTAGAGACCCAGGAACTTATCTTTTTGGCACCAGTCTTGAGCTTAAAAGGGTCAATGACAGTCTTTACCTTGCGCTTGAACCAGCAACTAGAAATGCATGCCCCCTGGTTGCTATTATCAGACTCAGTCTTACACAATAGCCATAATAATAACTGGAACAAATCCTGACTCCACAAACAGTTCATGATGTCCAGGCCAGATTCAACCTGCGATAAACAACACAAGAAACAAGGACAAGGAAGCTGTTTAATCAACATGAAGTCAGAATGGCAGGTCCACACTTTTATAGGGTACATAAAACCCACCACTTTAGTCGATTTGC
The DNA here is from genome assembly GCA_011763485.2 of Isoetes engelmannii. NCBI lineage: Eukaryota > Viridiplantae > Streptophyta > Lycopodiopsida > Isoetales > Isoetaceae > Isoetes > Isoetes engelmannii. The sequence goes on from JAANSK020246288.1 coordinate 8,011, forward strand.
TTTGCCGATCTCAGCCAAAAGAGCTCCCAGCAAGCCTCAGGTAAAATCTTTAGTACCCATCGATCGAACTCCGACATTTAGGTATATGGGCGAACTGCGCAAAAATGGATTGGAAATGTTCAAGTCATGGATAGGGGTAAGATCTCACTTTTGAACCGGAAAAAATGCTCCAGATGAAAGGACCTCTGCCTCTTGCCAGAGCTTCTAGAGCAGAGGACAGGGCCGGCGCCTTATACATGGACGGAGAAGGCAGCTTCTTCAGAAGCTTTCTGATGACAGTGCGTGGTCTCTGCTTTCCATTGGTGGACTAAGTAAACTGGCCATTTTGGTTTTTATATACAGAAACAAATTCTGTCCTAGAAAGCTGGTACATGTTTTTGCTTGTTTTCCTTGTTGAGCAAGCAAAGTCTAGCAAATGTTTGACATATGGTGGTCTTTCTCCAATTTAATTATAGATTTAATTTAGTAGTTTTCTTTCTAGAGAAAGAGCTAGGTTTGTGGACTATGTAGTTTTTTGCTTGGCACTTGTAGTTTTTGGGTTGCCCCTAAGGGCAAACCTTCGTTTATGTGGGTATAAGGCATATGTTGGGTATATGCCAGCATATACCTAGATATGCCCTATGATTGGCCTAAACTAGCTAGTCCAGGTCATTTTGGTCGTCGCCTTGACCTATTCTTCACGGGAAACCAGCTTCATAAAAACTAGGGAAGCCAAGCTAAGGCTACTACTTAAGTGGATTTGTCGAACTGCAGAAGAAATGAAGCAGTACCATGCAAAAGGTGGGATATCCAACCTCGGCTTCTTCTTCTCTTGCCATAGCCATATGACAAGGCCTCCTCTTTTTTGCAAAATGTTGCAAAAGAATGGGACGTATTCTTGTGTTTGGGTCTCATGCAGTAATGTGGGTTGCAGCTATTTTCAAGGAGTGATGTAGTGAAAAAATTGAAGTTTTACATAGAGAGCATTCATTCATTCATTCACAAAGAACAATAATCTATTTTTTAAATTCGGTTTTTCCGAGCTGGAGGAAAACGTTTTTGGATTTTTTTTTTAATATAATTTCCTTAAGGTTCTGGGGTTTTTGGCTGCCGGGAAAAATTACCGTCAATCCAAAAATAAAAAATTGATTTCGTTGTGATTTTTATGCAGGGGTTTTTGGGGCAATCTGATCCGACCGGCATGGAAGACACGTCTTTTCTAAAATGCATCTCTTTCGTGGGGGTCTAAAGTTTCATGCACTCAATAAGCGTTTTCCTCCAATTCATAGAACGATCCATTCAACATATCAACATATGGCACTTAATCCAATTTGGACAGTTTCAGGAGAAAGAAAGTATAGGGATGCCTTCCTCCTGTTAGTTCTTTTTTTCTCCTCATCGTTATTTTTTTTTTGCAGAGCAGGTGCAATGGAAGAAACTATGATTTTGATGGGTTTTCTTGGCTTCACATCTATTCCTGTTTATATCTGCTTCTATTTGTATCTGATGCTAGACTTTTTCTGGATATTTTTCTGAATGTACCGAGGGTACATTCGTATCTGGTGCTAGCTTTCCACCAAGAGCTCTGGAACCGCGCCATGCCCTTTCGTAATTGCCTCATAACAGTTACCTCCACGGATTTGGTGAGGCTATCTCAGCTTGGGATTTGTTTTAATGTTTCAGATGTGCCTTGATTTTCCTTCCTATGTTCATTTCCTTTTTCCTAGGTCCCGTAGATTTAACTCTGCATATCATCATCAGGGAACTTAGTGAGCACAAGTAAATCTAACAATCAAATAAGCATCAACATGGAAGCAGCCTTTGCTGCCGAAGTTGGGCAGAGCTGGATGGCGTTGCTTCTGAAGTAGCTTCAGCAGGTCAAAATAGTGTTGTGATTTACCGTATCACTCAACAAGAGACTTGGAGGTATTAGATTGCAACCCATTCCTTTGTCCTCTTTCATTTCACATGTAAAATGTTACGTTCATTTCTATCATGCTAGGAGAGAGTGTACTCAACATGTACAGGCCCAGATACTGCAATTAACTCTCAGGTTCTAGCTTGAGGTCGCAGTATGAAGATCTCAGACATGGATCTGTTGATACTGAAGATGAAGATGGGCATTTCAAACACACTGGTAACTGATCATTTCTTCATGCAGGTATTCTTCTTTGTTGATTCTTTCTATCTTCATTTCTTATGGTTGCGTTTAATTCAATGCAAATGCAAAAGGCGATGATATTTCACAGATCCACTACTACACATTGATTAAATTGGATGCCAAGGATTAGTTGTACATATATGCGTGCTTCATACTATGTCCTTTTCTTTACAGGAAGTAGTTGTGCCAGATGATGTGTGGCTTGCCTAGTTAAAATCATCGACCTATGGTATGCACTTTTTCTGCTTCGTTATTTTTACTTCATTCTCTAAGATGTTGCAATACTTCCTTCCTTCCTTCTATCAGACTATTTTATCTGCATTGCTAAATGACGTTAGTTTATTTACTCATTGAAATGTTTATTTGCACCTCATTTTATTTGTTCAGTAGAATCCTATAGAAAATGAATAATATTGCCACCCATTCCTTCTACTGACATATCATTTCAGCAACTACAAAGGTGACAACTACACTTGCAGTGCTACAATTGAGTGGCAGACCTGGTGCCTGCTTCAACCATCTCCAATACTCTATATGGAATGGAATTCTGCTATAAACTGGTCAATCTCTTTAAACATCATGTTAGTTGTTTTCGGCCCTTTAGAGATGTTAATTTGTGCTCTACAATTTATGTAATTTCACATCCTGCAATGTTCCCAAATAGGGCATATTTTAGCTCTCATATTTGCAGTCCATACTTTTATAGAGTCCATATGGAGTGGGTAGGCTAGAATCTATTGTTGAATCATATGAAGCATGTGAACCTTTACTTCTAAAGCTTTTAAGTAGATTGGACATGGTCAAACTAGATTGGGAGTAGGTTGGTTTGCAAAGATGCATGGGACATATTTGTTATTCCAGGTGGCATTTTTTAGAACTTTAATGACACAATTTGTATATGTTTAATTCTTACAAGCATGGTAGGAAAGGAATAAGATACGTGTCACACTGCATTTAACATGTGGATTATAACTCTGATTTTAGAATTTCTTTGTACATCCTGGTGCTACAGACTTCATAGAACATGCAACATGCAATTCTACACGTGACCAGATAATTATGTTGAGACACAGATTGTTGTTACTCTAATAGCACAGATTGTTGTTACTCTAACAGTAGAGCATTGGCTATGAAAGCTATACAAAGAGCCACAAATGTATTAGGATGAGATAAATGAGGCAGAGTGAGAATCTTTTACATCTTGGTTGACTTCACTTTGACATGTGGCATGTGTAATCCATGTAACGTCTGCTTCCAGTGCCCATGTTTTGTGTAATATTGGAATAATTGAGTCAATTAGAGGCAATGTTTGCACTCCACTTATGAATGATTTGAGGTCATGCACTTTGAGTGATTTGATTTCATGCATGCATGGAAAAAACTCTTATTGGAGTATTATCAATTTCCACATGTACTCAAGCATGATGTCACTATGTGAACAATATAGAGGCTCTTTATTTGTTCAAATCCAGCATGGTTTGACAGCCTATGAAGGTATATATCTGGAGGTTTTATGTGCGTGTTGACAACAAGTACAATATCTTTTGTTTTGATTTGGCTCATGTTATGCAATGGCATTAAGTGATTCATCAAGCCCAGTAGCGTGACTGGAAATGGAGAGGGCATAGACATGCTCCATTGCATATTCAGAAAGCACTGTACTTACCAAGACTGAACCATGTTTCCCTTCAGGTCTGACCAACAAGGTGAGGTTCCATCTTAATTTCTAATGAACATTTTCGTTTGTGCTGGTACATTTGAATAACATGGATGTTCATATGCCATTGACAATATCATCTTTTAGGCTCCATTGCATGTTCAAGCAGCGATGTATTTGTCAAGGACTGAACAATTTGTGTTGTTGAATGGCTTGCATGTTAATATACCACTGGCAATCTCAATAATTTGTGCTGGTACATTTGAATGACTTGGATGTTCATATCCATTGGCAATATACTCTTTTCTGATTATTCAATGTTAAAGCCTTCTAAGAGTTGAAATTGTACATCAGCATAAACTAATTTTTGTGATTTCCTTTGGAAAATCTAATAAGTCGTTCAGTTTTGTGGTCATCCTTGATGCTCCTCAAATCCTAATCCAAGCCACTTAGGCAACAATTTTTTGCAAGCAATGGTTCTATGCATGCAAACTATAAATCACGGATGCTAATGAATAGAACAAAATTCAAAGATGGAAACTGACAAGAAGCTTGCACAAGGATGAAAACTGAAAAGAATTCAAGGAATGAAATCAAGAATAAGAATCAATGATAAGTTTGTGACACGGTTTGCCTTCTAAATAAAGGTTAAGGTAAAAATAGCTTGCAAGGAATGGTTTTATGCTCCTCCTACACTGTCGCTAAAAACATAGGTGCAAAATATGAAGGGGCATTCACCGTCATTTACGTATAAACTGTCTGAGTGCAAGTTAAGGGGTTTTTTGTAACCAATTTATTGTATGTATACACACGAGAGGGGAGTATAAACTGTCTGAGTGCAAGTTAAGGGGTTTTTTGTAACCAATTTATTGTATGTATACACACGAGAGGGGAGTTTTTTTGGGAGTGTTTACATATGTTTAGGGTAAATTTACATACAGAGGGGGTTCAAATTTGAGTTTAAAAATCTGTATACGAAGGGGGTTTTTGCTACTCATGAATGCACATAACATATCCCTTTTACAGATAAGTGCATCCCCTGAGCAAAAATAACCGCAAAATCCAAAGAAACAAACTATAGAGATCAAAATTCAAAGATGGAAACTGAAAAGAGTCTTACACAAGGCTCGAAACAAACAAGAATCCAAAGATAGAAATCAAGAATAAGAATCAATGATAACTTTGCGAAATGTTTGGCCTCCTAAATAATGGTTCAAACCAAAATCGTTGCAAGCAATCGTTCTATGCATGTAAACTATGAGCAAAACAAAATTTAAAGATAGAAACTAACTAGAATCTTGCACAAGGATGGAAACCGACAAGAATCCAAAGATGGAACAAGAATCAATGATAACCTTGCAATGAACCTCTTGCATTCTAAGTACCAAATCAAATAGATAAAAAGGCTTTGACATAAAAGTTTACACTGGAGGAGAGGTGTTCTCAAGAAACCGCTTCAAATACTCCATAATCTCGGCTAGAACTGATTAATATGAACCATGTAACAGCTGGAGAAAGAAAAACCAGGTCTTGATGCTCTGAATAAAAAACAGACAGTAGCTTACCTTATAAAAATCCAAATGAAGCCGGGAATGATTCAGCGTGGAGCTAAGACGATGGCGCCATAGATTTCTATGTCAGAATCGCTGTCAGAATGGTGCAGATCGATGGCGCCAGGGATGAAGAGGATCGGTCGATGAAGAACAGAGCTTGGAGGCGCAGGAAATTGGAAACGGTTGAAGGAGAGAAAAGAGGTCGAACAACCACATTAAAGTTTTTTATGAAAAGGCGTGCATGAAGGAAATAAGAATTAATGTATGTGGGCTGCCACGTGTCATCCATATGCTGCCACGTCAGACTTTATTTCAAAATTAGATTTCAATGGTTCGATTTTATAATCTAACCCATTTTAAATTTCAA
>JAANSK020246299.1:0-13727 GCA_011763485.2 Isoetes engelmannii
TTGTATTGTCATGCTTTTGCAATGACATACAAACATTTTGTATCTTTTTTCCTTAATTAATGAAAAAAACTCTCATTCCCTCAAAAAAAGAAAAAGAAAAAAAGAAAACAATTTGTTTGCTTCCTAGCATGTGATGAACTCCACAAAGGTGGTGGCTCAAGGTCCTCATCACTGCCACCTTCTCTAAAGTCAGGTTGCATACAACCTATAGCCTGTCATTGTATCAATGTATCCTACAAATATGCATTGTATTGGCCTTGCAGAAAATTTACATAATGGGCATATGTCGTACCTCCAAATATTTTAAGACCCTCAACATCATGTTGGCTTCCCATCCACGCTGTTTCTAACACATAACACAAGCATTTTTGTTGGAACTCTACTGATTATATGAATTGCTATATGAATTGCCTATACACAGAGCTTGAAATCAATGCATTTCGAAAGTATCATAGCTCGAGAACATTCCAGCATTGTTCTATTCTTCCTCTCAACTGTGCCCATTTCACTAGTGTTCATGTGCGATAGATGTTTCAGGCCTAATACCGCAAGCTTTCAGAAAATCATCAAATTCATTGCTAACAAACTCCCCTCCTTAGTCTGCTCTAATCTCTTTGACTTTCTTACCTTTGTAATTTTTCTACCATGTTCTTCCACTCCTAAAAGAAATCAAATACATCTGACTTTTGAGTAAGAAAATATACCCAATTCTTCCTCGTGCAATCATTTATTATGAGAATGAAGTACCTGGAACCTCCAAGAGATGTAATTTTTGCTGATCCTTAGACATCCATGTGAACCAGATCGAGTGCCTCAGGTGCCCTGGTGCTTGGTTGCTTCGTGTAGGCTTTTCGACTTAGTTTAGCCAGCGCACATCCTCTACAAAGTCCTTTCGGTGGTTTTTTTTTAGGCAACCCATTTACAAAACCTTCCCCCCTCATTCTTTGTATTAACACAAACCATTACATCCAATACTTTTAAATAAATTCCCCCTAAAACCCCCTTTGGTTTGGGTGCAATTCACACGGGGGTGACTCCGGCCAACGAGAGCTGCTAGATGGGCATATTCACGAGTTATGTTTTGATTTGGACTGTAGATAGCGATTCTTGTTTGTGGGGTATGCTCGTACAAGTTTTTTTATATTGTATAACGGACTTGCAAAAGACTATAAGGGTTGGGGGAATGTACTCAATGGTGTTGATTTCATACATGTATTATATTGTTTTAGGGGGTATGAAAGAGACTCTCGCTGCCCTACGTCACCCCCCTTGTGAATATGCACCCAAACCAAAGGGGGTTTTAGGGGGAATTTATTTAGAATTATTGGATGTAATGGTTTGTGTTAACTTGAATTTGTTTTGGCCCCTTCGGGGCCTTGGGGATGGTGTGGAGAAGGATAAACAAAGTACACAACATATGTGATGCTATCATAGAGATATTCAAAACATCGTAAGCATATGTTTATTTTGGAATTTAAATTACCAAATAAAACAAAAAAAATATATAAAGTTTATGTGCTTCAATAAGAGTATCTTCATTGATGTGCCAGTCGAACAGCCTGCAACCATAATGACATCCCGCCAATAGGGTTATTACCATGTGCAGGTGGTGGTGTGTTGATGGGGGTGGTTTGTGCTCATGAGCTTGCACCTCATTTGCTTCACGCCATTCTTTTCATGCTTAACTGCACATAACAAAAAACAAATAGTTGAATGCACAATGCATGAGTATAGGGATCAATAGACAACATTTATAGAAGGCAGAACTGAAAAAAGATCTAGAATCTGATGGCGGTGGCGGCTTGTGAGATTGGCCTAACAGCGGCCTGCTGATTTCGCCTGGAAGAGCATGGCTCCGGCGAGACAGGCCCCTGATGGCGTGATGGAATCGCTTGGGCTAGGATTGAAGCCCAGGGATATGGCAAGAAGGAGAATTTTAGAAAAGGGGAGGGGTTTGGCGGAGGCTGAGGCAGTTTTGCCTTCATCGGACATGGGTATGGGAGGCCCAGGTGACGTCCAAGCTGGTCGGATTGCAGCGGTTGTAATTGGGGAAGGCTTAACACAGAGAGATCAAGGTCTGCCACAGGTGCATATGGACGATGGTGATAGGGAGCGGCCGATGCAGACCCTGGCAGAAACTTCTGAAGGGATGGATGTGGATCGGGCCCAAGCTGGTCGGATTGCCGCGGTTGTAATTGGGGAAGACTTAACACAGAAAGATCGAGGTCTGCCACAGGTGCATCTGGACGATGGTGATAAGGAGCGGGTGCAGACCATGGAAGAAAATTCTGAAGGGATGGATGTGGATCGGGCTGGGCAGATGCATCAGGTCGAGAGCGATAAGGAGCAGCCTGTGCAGATCATGGATGTGTCTTCTGAAGGGATGGATCGGGCTGGGCAGCATCTTCTTAGAGAGATGCGGGGAATTTTGGAAACCTCATCTGAAGAGAGGTATGTTTCGCGTTCATCTTTGTCTAATTCAATTCAAGTAGAGGATTGTGTGTTGGAGACACCTCTGTCTATCCCATCGAGCATGCCGCCCTTGGAGACGGCTTCTGCTCAAGCTCCTTCCCTTGGTGTGTTTGGTGTTGGATTCACTGGAAGTCTGGAGCATAGAACTCCTCCGGTACAGGTTGGGAGCCCAGTCAGTGTGGCCCGGCCTGCTGCTACTTTGGAGCAGTGAGGTCCATCTGTGGCTGGGTCTGGGCATGTTGCGAGTTTGGAGGGTCAGCTGGCTGCCCTCTCGCCCAAAGGGCCAGACTGTGGGACATCCAAGGGGCTGCCCCATGACTGTATTGTTGTAAGCTTGGAGGATGGTGCGCGGTCTGGGAGGGAGCAGCATGTTCAGGGGCAAGCTTTGGTGGATGCGGACATGGCTCCAACCGGCATAGCTGTGGATGCGTCCCAGGATGCTAGGGAGGCTGCCCCTAAACCGGTGCGCACTGCATGGAGGGGTAAGGACACAATTTCACGTATTACAAGACCAGGTTTCTCTGATTGGATTAAGAAGAAAGCCCCGGAGCATCGGGCAGCTCGGGTTGAGGAGGCCCTTAAGTTTGTGGATGAGCATCACTCTGAAGATTTGAAGGCGTTGCTTCCTGAGAATCCATGGATTGAAATCAATCATGAACGCCATGTTCAGACTATTGAGAAGTTGGTCTCATGTGCAGTATTGGGATTTTGACAGGCTACATTCTGGATACCCGGAGATTCGGTGCATGGCTTGCGGGGCATTTGAAGCGGCTTGGCTTGCCTAGGTATCAGTCCCTGAAATTCTTGCCCAATAATTTCTTTCTTATTATGTTTGAAGCTGAGTCCTCAATACGTCAACTGGTGAGTCGGGGGGTTGACACTTTAGGAGATGCATATGTCTTGTATCAGTATTACACTCCGGGTATGTCCACCAGCTCCTTGACAGCTGTCAAGATTCCGTGTTGGTTCCAGATTGAGGATCACCCTCCAGACATGATGCTGCCAGAGTTTTTAGTCTCCATGGCTAATGGTTTGTGTGTGCATTTGGCGCATTCCATTGTCCAGGTTCCAAAGATTTGTATGGCTCTGCCTGCATTGCAGCGCCTGCCCACTTCTCTTCCGGTGCGTAGCGGCTCCTGGCACTTTGTTTTCAGGTTGAAGCTTTTGAATGGCGCAGAGATCCAGCGCATGTTTCCTTCTGTTGAGTTGCATGCTGACCCTGCTCCCGCTTCAGTGGCGGTAGAGGCTTCAGCAGCTCGGGATCTGCCCATGGAGCGGGGTGAGGAGGTGCATCCTAACGAGGTTGGTAGTGGTGTGCATCAGGACTACCTCCCTCCCGGTGGGTCCATGAGGCGTGGTGGCACAAGCAGGGCCGTGGTGGTCTTGCTCGGGGTCGGGGTGGCTCGGTGGGCCGTGGTGGCTCTGTTGTGGGTCGAGGTGGCTATGTGATGGGTCGGGGGGTTTTGGCAGGCTGGCGGGTGGGGATGGTAGCAGGTTTGTACATGCTCCAGCAGGGGATGATCGGGGCCGTGGGGAGGCTGATGCAGCAGGGGGATATGTACCTGGTGGCGAGGTCCGTGATCCAGGAGGTGGGTCTCCTTCTGGTGGGGAGGCCAGGCAGCAGGGGGGTGGGGGAGCTCGTCGGATGTCTTGGGCTGCTGAGGTGGAGCATGTTCGTGCGATTAACCCTTTGGCCCTGGACGATGGTTTGGACAAGGGGGAGTCACCTATAAGCCCCTCCCAAAGCCATGTGCAAGTACATGGAGGGGTTCTTTTTAGGGCTTCTACGTATGTATACATAAAGAAAAAAGTACTATTTTTCTCTTAATTTCTTGTACAGAAAGGGGAGGGGGTGCATAATTGGCAGATAATCAAACTGTATGATCACAAAATCGACAATCCAAACTTCTTTATTATTCTAGTTATACCTGAATTGAAATGTATATAGAGAGGATCTTAAGCTAAGGTTTCTACTTTGGCAAATACTATCAGATGTATGAATTGTATTTGGAGAAACATTGGTGATTTTTTGCATTGCATTTGAGAACATGGAAAAAGATGTTTGATTGTATGGAGGGGTTTTGTCATGATGATTTGAAGTATAAAACTGAGAGGGGCTATGTTTGAAGCAACATTCAAATACTGTATGGTAGGGGTTTTAAATTTGAAAAACGGTGTATATAGGGGTTTTTTGGCCACCCTATACACGCATGTGGCATATCCCTTATCAAGAAGGTGGATCCCCTGGGGGTTTGGAGGAGTTGGCGAACAGGCACGCAGGGGTTCATCCTTCTTCTCTGGGATGAATAGGTCGATTTTGAGTTGAAATGTGTGTGGGGGGGGGGGGGGGGGGGGGGGTCCTCTTGCAGTAAGAGGGCCCGTGTCTCTTTGGCACTGCGGCAGATGTGCCCTGACATTGTTTGTTTATAGGAGCACAAGTGTCATAGGGAGGATATGTCCCGTCTGCTGGACATGGTGGGTCGCCAGTTTGCAGCGGTTGCTTCTTCTTCGGGGCGGACTAGTGGGGGCACCCTGATTGCGTGGAGGATGGATGTGCAGGTCACATATTTTGCAGCCGATAAGTTTGGCCACTGGACGATCATTAAGTGGCTAGAGGGTGGTCAGGAGTGGGGGATTGTTAACGTATATGCTCTGAATCAGCCGTCTCAATGGAATGCATTATGGGCCACTATCAGGCATAAGCTGTGTAGCCTTGGGGGTTTGCAGGCTGCGTGGCTGCTTTTAGGGGATTTTAATATGGTGGAGAGAGTGATGGATTGCACTGGCCCTGGCACACAGGTGATGCAGGGCTTCGAGAAAGATCAGTGGTCATGCCTGTTGCAGGATGTGGCTATGGTGGAGGTTCCAGGTCATTTATCTTTCACTTACTGTAATCGGCAGATTGGGGCTGGCCGTGCATATGCGAGGCATGACCAGTGTTATGGTTATCCTATTGCTTTGGATGGTGCACCTTCTTTGTGCAGGCAAAATATTTTAGCCTCCTCGGTCTCTGACCACTACCCTCAGTTGGTGTCTGGGCGAGGTGGTGTTATTCCTCGGCCCTCTAGGACGGTGTTTTGTTTGAACACCCGGCTGTTGTAGGACGAGGAATTTTTGGCGCAGTGCCAGGATGTGTGGTTGGACACTTTTTCCTCTCTAAGTGGTATGGCGGGCATGGTGGCAACTCTTGCTAGGGTGAAGTGCTTTGCTAAGGAGTTTGGGAGGCAGCGAGTGCAGAGGAGCGGCGGGAGTTGCATGCTCTCTACCAGGAGTTGGAGAGGATTCTAGCGCACCCTTCGGATGGGGTTAGGGAGAATGCTTTGCTGCAGCGTATCAGTGCCCTGGAGCAGGTTAAGGTCCGGGAGGTGTGTGTAAAAGTAGGTCTCACCTGGTTGAAGGAGGGGGATACGAGTTCATCCATATTCTTTCGGGCAGCCAGGCAGAGGCGCTATACGGCATCTATGGCATCTCTTGCCTTGCCTGATGGCCGGACGTTGGAGGACCCTGCTGAGTTGCGGAGGTATGTGCACGCCCATTTCTCTGGGTTTTTTGCGCAGCGTGCGCTCCCATATGAGCAGGAGATACATGAGCTTGTTTTGGCGGCTGTCAAGCCTTCCATCTCGCCTCATCAACGTGAGACCTGGAGCAGCAGCTCTCGAGAGAGGATCTCGTCGAGGCATGTATGTGTATGGCCAAGGATAAGTGTCCAAGATTGGATGACATTCCTGTTGAGTTCTTCCAGACTTATTGGGAGTGGGCCGGTGAGTTGGTGTACCAACCAAGTCTATCTTGAGCTGCTGCAGTCCTCGCAACTTGATCGGATCTTGAATACCGCATGCATTTCTCTCATCCCTAAGGTGAAGCAGCCTTCCACCATTAATGACTGAGGCCTATTTCTTTGTTGTCTTCTATGTACAAGATCATTGCGAAAGCCCTGGCAGAGAAGCTGAAGCTGGTGTTGTCCTCCTCCATCAGCAGGGTTCAGTCTGGATTGGTTCCAAGGAGGAACATTTTGACGAACGTGGCGGCGGCCTATGAGAGCCTGTATTGGGCCAGAAGAACAGGTCAAGGCATTGCATACCTGAAGCTTAATTTCGCCAAAGCGTATGACAGTGTTCGCTGGGAGTTCTTGTATGCCATGATGTTGGCATTAGGCTATGATCCACAGTTCACAGAGACCGTTATGAAGCTGCACAGGTCAGCTCGAGCTACAGTGGTGTGCCAGGATGAGTCCTCGGCCTTCTTCTCATTGGGCAGAGGGGTGCGTCAGGGGTGTCCTCTAGCACCATTTTTGTTCACGATTGTGGCAGAGGCCTTGTCCCAGTTGCTTCTGGCTGCTATGGAAGAGGGCGTGGTGGACGGGCTCCAGATGCAGGATGGTAGCCAACAGATCATTAACCAGTTTGCTGACAACACCTTCCTCTTTCTGGTGGCAGAGGAGAGGAATGAATTTGCGGAATGCGAAGGGTTTGCTCGACACTTTCTCTTTGGCCTCAGGCATTCTCTTAAATTAGGGAAAGTGCTCTGCATTATGGGCCTTGTTGACTCCGCCTCCTCCTTGCCTGTCTCTTCCCGTGGAAGGTACTCCCAGGCAATGCATGTACGAAGCTGCTGGGTATTCCCTTTGGAGGGGATATCTCCATGGGGCGGGTGTGGGATGAGATCCTGCAGGGGTTGCAGAAACATCTCAATTGGTGGAAGGGCAGTAAGCTGTCTATGGCAGGGAGGATCATTGTGGCCAAGACGGTGCTTTGTAGCACACATGTGTACACGACATCCGCAATGCTAGCTCTAAGGGGAAGATGCATGCATTGGACAGGATGGTCCGGAACTTTGTATGGGGCGGGGATGATGAGGGGGCAGTGGTTAAGGTGGTGTGGTGGAAGTGTCTCTGCCCCCAGGAGGATGGAGGATTGGACATCTTGGATTTAGCATTGCACATCAAGGTGTTGGTCTCCAAGTTTGTGTAGAGTCTTCTGCATGATGGAGCATCCTCACCTGGTGCGGCACTGTTGTTGCAGTCCTTTTGCCACTGTGTGGCATTTGGGAAGCCTTCGGTTCATGTAGAGTTGCCATGGGCATTGTTGTATGGGCTTAGGCCTTTCCCGCATGCATCCCCTTTTCTCACTGGGGTGTTGCGGGCTTGGGATCATGTGCGGGTGCTCTTCCAGCTGGATCATGCCCCAGTGTTTCATCACTCCTCACCTTTCTTGTGGGTCCTTTGCCTCCGACGCACTTGCCTCTGGCCTCCACTATGCACGCCCGGATGCAGGCCCGTTGGAGGCGGGCTGGTGTGCTCACCCTGGAAGACTGGTATTGGGATGACCAGGTTGCATCATGGGAATTCTTCCGAGCCCAATTTCGCCTGAGGACTAGTGACCGGACCATTTGGGAGCAGGTAGCCAGTAGTATTCCGCTGCACATACCTTTACTGCTTCAGGATAATGTGGTGGTGCAGGTTTGAAAGGTCCATCCTGACATTGAGGCTTCATGCTTTGTACGGTCTTCCTACCGTGCGCTAGTTATCCATGACACTTTGCCTCCTTCTGGCAAGTGGTCTTTGCAGCTTTCGAGCTCCCGCTGGCGCTCAGTTTGGGTTTGGACGTGGAGTCCCCTTCCCCGAAGGCCAAGGTGCTCCTGTGGCAGGTGGTGCACCGTTGTATCAGGGTGAATGCCCTTGTGAGCAGGTTTAGGCCAGGGGTGAGTCCTATGTGCCCTTGCTGTGGTCTTCATCTTGAGACGGTGGAGCATTGTCTCGTTCTCTGCCCGCACTTGCAGGCGGCTTGGGAATGGGTGGGGCAACTCTTTTTCCTCTTCACTTCCCTTGTATCATTGCTATTCTTTTAATTCATTGAGAATTAGTTCTTCAAAAAAAAAATGCATGACTATAGGGACATGATAATAAAGTTAAAAATGATAATAGGGCATAAGCATGCTACACCCTACCACTTTTGGAACCTGCCAAAGTAGCTGCACTAGGCACTTTTTGTTGGGAATTCATCATAAAATTTACATGACTTAATCTTGTACAGATGATTGATGTACAGATATGTATATAGGTTCAACCTTTTTAGTACACAAATACCTAAGAAGGCGTATGGGAAGTTAACAAACATCAAGGTTCAGTTCATCATTATTTATCAGGTTGCTATAATTATATTAGGATGTGTCATCGAAAATAATGGAAATGGAGCCAAATACTCGTTTGAAAATAGCAAAGATGAAACTCGGCCAATTTTGTGGCCATAGCCGTCGAAGAATCCAAGATAAGAAGAAGCAGGAATCGAGAACAGATATACAGCAATCAACAGCAGATCTTGAAAGCGGATCTCGACCTTAATCACCATTTAGATCAAGTTTGAAGTCGAAGGTTTTTTCATGTTTCCCATTGCTACAATGAATTTTCTTAAATCAACAGTGTTACGATGTTGTCTTAGAATTTTATTTGAACTATTGCTTGCATAGTCATTATGACCATTGAAGTTATAATGGGAAATCAAGTGCAATGTGATAAGTAATGACTACTTGAGCTTAAATTTTGTGATATGTCGTGCAAGCTTCATTTGGAATTTTGTTGAGTTGAATTGCTAGGTGAATCTAATATCCAACATTTGGTATCAGAGCAATGTCTAGCAGGTTTGGAGTAGGACTGCTACAGTTGATATTTATAATGGTGGACCAGGATTTCAGGTTTGCAAGGATGCCATCAAACACATCCTTGAAGTTGAGGATTTATAGGATCTGGTTGATCCAGCTAGTGGAGTCACCGCACAAAATATTCCTGGAATTGGAACAAGTGCATCTACTACTTCCCGAGTTGGGGGAACTTCAAATGCACAAGCTGGTACAGGAGAAACTGCCTCAGGAGGAGTCTCTCAGACTGTTGCAGAAAGGGTCATATCTGGAAGGAGCATGTTTGCAAAAGAAAAGGTAAATGTAAACCTGCCATGCTTGGTTCAAAAAATAGTTCTCCAACAGCTGGCCAAAACTTGAGAGAAAACTTGTGTAATGTATCCTCCTTCAACATCATAGAGAAATGGCATTCAATTGATCTCCCAGGATTGCAGACTGTAGAGCCACATTCAAAAAGTAATTACATCTACAATGTCTTGGTTATAAAAGATTTGCAAATTTTTTATCAAGACAGACGCCTAAATACTAGTATTTGATTCATAACTTGATAAGCTAAGATTCATATGAATCATAGTATATTGTGAAACCATATTCCATATGGAAATGAGGTAAGGCTTCCCTAACCTCCACCACCCATTGAGCAAGTTGCTGAATGAAAGCATAGACATGTGTTCGAACATATATAATGCATCATCTAGCTGCCCTTTCTTGCAATACGCTCAAGGTTATCCATGAAACCATATTCTCGCCAGGCATACTTCAAAAGAGTAGCAATTATTAGTTAATCATAAGGTCACATCTCATATTCATACTCTTCCGATGCTTGTTGCAGCCATCAAGATTCCTGAAAAGAAGAAGCAAGAAAGAAGCTTAGCATGAAGCAAAGCCATTGCAAAACAAAATTGGCTCCAGAAGTTGGCTATGGCATTGGAACGAGAAAGAAGAATGAAGTGGTCTTTGTTTTAATAGCAAGACTATCTTATATACGAACCTGCATATATAACCAGCACACTTCTGATTATCTGCTGCAACATTCAACCAGCACGCCGTTTCTTGCAGCTTCAGAATAACTCCCAAAGGAAGGAATACTAAAATATAAAGGCTTGCTCAGAAAATATCAAGAGAATATATTGGAAACAAACCATCTGTAAAAGAAAATAGAGTCAACAACCCATGAAATTCTATTCTGTGTCAGAATGAAGAGCCAAGATGTTATTTATTTATGACCTTTACATGTGACATGTCATCATAAAAAATTCATGTTTTTCTCATTAATGTCATGCAAAACCGTTATGTTTTCTATTCAACTATTATTAGTGGAATACTTGTTATTAGTAGAAGACAAGATTTGTCTTTCTACAACGGCTACAAATGCAAGGTTTTATGAATATAACTTCTCTACGTCCTCTGTAAAACTCATAATTTAATTTAATTTAATTTAATAGTTTAACGTCATACCCTTGGCAACATCCCTTGTGGGACCTATGATGATTAGATGACACATTCTCACACACACACCACACATGATGAGACTCGCACTCACCCACGTCATTCTCAGCACACACTACACATGATGAGACTTGCACTCATCCACTTACCACTCATAGAACATTACATCAGCACCAGCTATCATTAGTCATAAAACTTAATGCTGATGCTTATCCCAAAAATGCCAAATATGCCCTACTGATATTGGTGGAGCAATCATTTCAGTTAATCAACTCTTTATATTCGACATGGAAAATATAACTGATATGCTTACCTCAAACACATTTTGGCGCCGAAAGAACATGGACTGCCATTCATTATCCAACAAAGCTGGCATAGCATTCGAGGATCAAATACAAGTTCTATTCCCCAGCTCAACAGAAACCACTTATCACTTCATATCTAGGATTTGTTACTTCATAATGCATTAATGAGCAAAGAGAGATTGGACAACATAAGCAAATGCAGTTCGTTGTGGCATAAGCAGATGCAAGTTGACGCATTTAGGTTATGGTTCCCTTTATACGTTCTGTATAGAGCTGACGCGACAGAGTGAAACAAATGATTTTTACTACCATAACTCCTTAACCAAGCGTTTGCAACAGATCTAATGTATTTTGTATTTGGGGTAAGATTGCACAAGGTAGTTCTCCACATGGAAAGGGTGTTAAGCAACATTTAATATTAGAACCCACTTTTAAAACTATTTTAGGATGTGTCAATGCCTCTTTAGCATATTTATGATGAAAATATGCTGAAATCATTGCTTTCCAAGAGGTTACATTTCTTTGAGTCAATCAAACAATGCAAATGCATCCTTCACACTTCCACATTTGGCATATATGTTGATAAAGAGCAGTTTGTGTAAAATATCTTCATCAAGTGCAGAGGCTTGGATGTACTTGCGACCAGTGTTCCTTGACACAGATTAGGACATGTTGCACACACATCTGGAAGGGTGATGAAAGTCCTTTCATCAGGCCTGATAACACTGAACCGTATTTCATGAAAGAGCTAGAACTCTCTATTCTAGCAAATGTGTTTTGCTCAAGGTTTATTTTAGCAAATGTGGAGTCTTTGATTCTATCTAAGAAGGTAATTGTTTCCCATAAAGGTATTCTCTCTCATTTAACTTTCTCTTTCATGAAGGCCTCTGGTTCAATCTAAGAAGGTACTCTCTTTCAAGCAAGATATTTCCTCTTGCTCCAAGGTGTATTTTCAGAAATTGTGGTTGCTCCAAGGTTTATTTTTCCTGTGGAGAAAACATAGAGTCTTTGATTCTATCTAATGCCTCAGATGGTATAAGCAGCAGTCCAGATAAACATAATATTAAATACTAATAACCCTAACAACGAATTTGCAGCACATCCACTTTTTGCAAGAAACAAATGAAGTTCCAATCACTTACATATTGGAATCAAGGCCTTTAGAGCTCTAGAATGTGGAAAATCCGAATTTAGTCACTCCGAATACACTTGAAGAAGCAAATGAGATCTTCTCAACATGCTGTAGACCAGTGCAAACAAAGAAAAAAAATGACTTACAACTTGTAAAGGGTGGCCTCTAAAGCTCCAGGGTCGATTTGAGATAGCATCTGTTCCAAGAGCAGATACGCAGGGAATGCCAGAAATAGAGTTAGGAAGGAATTTTCTTGGTCTTTGTACTTTAGCAAAGGCCTTCAAAAAATATAAAAAAGGATTCGACACAATGGCACAACTTGAAATCAGAGTGCAGGACAACCGAGATAACCCACTCGCTCGATATATTCTTAATTTTTTTCTAATTTCCACAACAATACGTGCAAAAATGATGAAAGAAATGCATTAGGATGGCAAAAAGGCCCGAATGAAGGTCCCACAATAGTACATGCAAAAATAACGAAAGGAATGGATTTGGAGGGGAAAAAGACTTGGAATAAAGTCAAGCTATGACGATCTTCGATTTGAGTCTGGCATCGGGCATGGTCGAAGAAGGCGCAGGCAAATTTGAGGGGATTTTCTATTTTTCCTGGCCGCAGGATAGAAAAATAAGAACTTAAATAGTAGAGATTATGCCACGTCAAAAATTGGCTGAGGTGGAAGAAACGTGGATAGGCTAGAGTTGCACTAAATGATGCACTTCTCTTTAAGCAAGCCTGCTAAAAAAAAAGTCTAAAGTTTCCTCATTGTTAATGGGCCATTTTATAATGTGTGATAGAACACGTTGTAAAAGCACGTGGCAAACAGAACTAATGAAGCAAGTGCTCTATCCACGTCATGTGCTTGATTAGTGTCTAACAGAACCTTATTTCTAGCCAAAACATATAGAGGTGGTTTAGGCTTCTATTATGGGAGCTCAGCCACCGCTTTGCAATCTTCCTGTTGTTTAGGATGGCAAGTATATATCTGCCATCGTGTTGTTTCTACTTTAACTTTTTCAATGGAAGTCATTTGTTTTCATGGTATCAGAATGTCCATGATCTTGAACTGACTCTGAACAGAGAAGATTGCAGCAGGTTTTCGATCATGAGGATCGAACCTCTGAACCACAGCAACGCATATTACTGGTTCATCAAGGTACAAACCAAATTATGGGAGAAGGGCTTATGGGGTATCATTTCTGGAGATGAACCCAAGCCGACAATCCGAGCAAAAGGGACGAGTGTGGCTCAGACTGCAGCCCAAGTTGTCAAAGGACAGGCACCCACAGACGACCTTGCAGCAGTAGAGCTTAAACGGCAGTGCTTGGCATGATGGTTGCAGAAGGATTGGGCAGCCAAGAGTCGAATTCTAAAGTATCTGGATGGCACTCTCATGCCTCAGATTGCAGAAGCCAATTCAGCCAAGGAAGCCTGGGAACAACTTGAGAGGTGTTACAAGAGGAGACATTTCTCTATTCAGGCCAACCTCTATACCCGGGGGGTTCACCTATATATGATACATATATGCCATGTGCGTGCTTGGGGTAATAAAAAAACCCATCTTCTACGCATACCGGAGGCAAAAAAAATACCCTTTTTTATAAACCCCTTTTGGTATAAGAACCTTATAAAATACGAAAAAGGTAATAAAAACCTCGTTTTATAATCCCCTTATGGTATTGTACGTACTCAGAAGGTAATAAAAAAACCCTTATGGTGCACTCACGTGGTTCAT
>JAANSK020246310.1:0-13725 GCA_011763485.2 Isoetes engelmannii
AGGATCGCCCCAACTATGTCACATAATCAAATCCAATCTGGACCGTAGGATCGTCCACGTGGACGGCTGGATTCGCCCCAACTATGTCACATCAAAAAGAGGATCTCCCATCGCATCTCGGCCGTCCATCTTGCACACGTGGCGGCTCCGATGGCCGAGATCTAAAAGAGTATAGGTGGCTAGGCAAAAATAAATATATATATATATAGTGATATCCTAGTAGTTTATATAAAAATAGACATTTTTTAAATTTCACAAATATAAATAATGTACTATACCATATTACAATTTCTTAAAAAAATAACATAAAAAACAAGATTGAATGTTCGTCAAATCTTTATAAAAGAAAAAAGAAATGATATGCATACACAATTTATTCTATTACTCTGTTTGATTTTTGTAAATATACCTTCCTTGTTAGTAAGTGTAGACAATGGTGGATGACATGGCCAAGTGCACCTTGCAGATTGTGCAAAAATAGGAATTAGTTATTGAAAAGCATGGTTTAGAAGCAAAAGTTAAGGTTTTAGAGCAATTTAACTGCAGATGTAACATCTCACATTACATTTAGAAGCAGTTACGACGAAAGGAGCACAAGGTTTTTGAACCTATAAACTCTATAGGGCGCACTGTACCTAAGGCTTGTCTACCAAAAAAGTAGCCCCTTGCCACCACCACCAAATGTTAGAATAATAAATTGCAACGACAGAAAACCACAAAATGGGGTTACAGGCTTGCCCAATAATGGATGGAGGGAGCCTGGCCACCTGGAAGAGCGAGGATCGGATGCTTCATCTATCTGTAACACTCCAGCCGACAATGAAGGGCCTTGAGGCTTAGGTGCCCCAGGTGGTGATGGGTGCCCAAGGATCCACGCAGTATTTTTTTTTTTTTTTAATCTTAGTATAACTATTACCAAAGATTTTTCTCTCGATGGATTTTCTAGTCCTATAGTAATTACAATAATTTAACTAATCACAACATATATAAAGCAATCTTATCAGTCTTATTTTTTTTTTTTAAACACTCTGAATTTTTGTTTGATCGGATATTTCTATGTTAAGGAAAAAAATTAGAAGCAAATAATAACTTGCAGAAAATAATAACAAAGGAATCCAAACAATTTTTTTTTTTCACAGTTATTTTCGCAAAGACATTCATATAGATAAGCATACTGGTTCTACTTTTAATGAATTCTACAAAGACATATTTTTGAGTAGTTTGTTGAATCTGGGTACTAGTATATTCACTTGTGTATCATTTAAAACAAAAACATAATTCACCTCCAATTTAGATACTTCGTATAGATGTCCAAACAACAGAGGAATGGGTTGATTTTCCACTTTATCTTCAAAAGCACCAATTGTTATACCACAACTTGTTGACAATATCAGGACACCACGTGTTAATGTCAAAAAGTGAACTAAACACAAAACTCGTGTCATATATAACAGAGCTATGTTCTACAGCCAATAGCAATCCAATTCTCGTACACAGATTCCGACATGTGATAAATGAACATGACTTATGCCCAAAAATCTATGTCCTCCCTAAGGAAGTAGGCTTTACATTTGTGCGTGGCATGGTTGGTGTGGTTGATCTGGAAATGGCGTCGTTTGTGGATTTTTCTGGGGGTCCAGCAACCTTTGGCCTCCCTTGTTCCCCGACTCAGGTATAAGTTATTCCAAAGTTTTCTGGATCAGCAAAACGAAAGTTCTCTATTTGGCGAGATATTTTGGGTATTGTGGATGGGAATGGTGGGTTTGTACATATTTAGTGATGCAGTTCTTTGATGGAGTGAGCTTGTTATCGGGTGTTGAGGTATCTTTGTCCCATTGGGGCAGCTCTTCTTTCCTCGTCACTCATTTTGTAACATTATCATTCTTTTAATATATTTGTGACACAAAAAAAAAAAAAAAAAATCTATGACCTATGACCTATGACTTATGTCCAAAAACCTATGCCTTATGACTTATGACTTATGGCCAAAATCCTATGACTTATATTACTTATGGCAAAAAAAATATGACTTATGACTTATGGCCAGGGTGTGAGTAAATGAATATGACATATGGCTCTAAAGGAAAGTGATGCGGATTTTGAGGACGTAATAGAGGACCAAAAATACATATCACATCAACATACGCATTCTAGAATGGGGCTCGCATGAAAACGACAAAAACTCTCGATAGATAGGCTTCTCATTCATCTCTCAGCAGATTTTCTACAATGGTGGATAGCGGGTAGCCGCACATATGCGAAAGAAAAATAAAAGGAATATCCAATTATATAGCTTGGACCCCAAAATTACAATGCTAATAGATGTTGGTTTTTGTACATGCTGAAAGCTTATCACCAGGATTAAAAAACCCCACCCTTTTGGGTTTTCGAGGAAAAACCCTAGTGATAAACCTTCGACAAGGGTCTTTGACAAACGTACAACTAAAAATAAAATAAAAAACCTTGAAAAATGAGGGGCTGTTCAGGCATGCTATGCCATAAAACCTCGAAAAGCGAGGGTTTGGTCATGTGTGCCATGCGACAAATACAATAACAATAAATTAAATGGAAGGAGGGTGCGTTTCAAAGATAAGAGAACAGTGTACTGCTGAGACAAACGAGGAAGCGATGATGAGATGTTGATGAAGAACCACGCCTTAAATAGCGATCTCCCAATCAGAAAATGCATGCAATGCATGCATGCGAGACATGCATGCTCGCCCCCTTTTAGAACCCCGATCCGATGGCTCGGATCGATGCCATTCTAGAATGGGGGTCGCATGAACGTTTATAAAAGTGTATAATCACTAAGCCCTAAAAATACAATCACATACCTATGGCAATTCCAGCATTGAAATAAGCCACCAACCAATTTGGGACAATCACAATTCAAGTACACCACTCGCACATCATCTTATGGCTTCTATTCCTTATCGCACCATGAGCCTCATTTGGTGATGTAAACATAGACTCAGAACATATTTACTAATCTAACCAATTGACACAACCTTGCCTCTAATTTCGTCTTGAAATACCTCCACAACAATACAACAAAGGATAGTTGATACCTTCGTAATGCTCTTTTTAAATGGTTCTTGAGCAGTTTGATTCGAGAATAAGGAACAACTAAAGACAACCTACAAACATATGAGGGCATGCATGGATAGGGCTTTCATCAGTAAGGCTTAAATTATGTACATTTTTTAATATACAACAAAAGTTAATAACAAAATAAAAAAATGAAACAATGACAAATTTGATGGAATGGTGGCAGCTCGTTTGTCCAATGCCAAAACAAGTCAATAGCGTCCAATGGCATCAATGCCAAAACAAGTCAATGGTGTCACGTTGACATCCAATGGCGTCCAATGCCAAAACAAGTCAATATAAAAATTAATGCTTGCTGGGATGCATGGGTAATGCATATATGTTTAACAAACTTTTGTGTGTGCAATAAAATTGCAATAAGATTGTGTAATTATGCCTGGCAACGCCACATTTAAATAACCATTTTCTTCACATAATCCAACAATTTTCAACAATGAGAATTGAATTAAATTTGCTTTTATCGTTTAGGAGAGCAAGGCCTATCGGACCAAACAAAGAGAGACAAATCAGTGAAAATGGAAAAGGTGATCAGGGTTAACAGATATAAACATATTTCTGAGATAAAATGGTTAACAGAGAAAGGGTTAACAGATAAAATGGTTGTGAGAAAAGTTAGAGAAAGATGATACGTTAGGAGGAATGGAGAAAGAGGCAGAAAATTGAGGGATATCAAAATGGTGAAGGGAAGGAGGAGGGTGTGTCCATTTCGGCAACGGAGCAGCAATGAGGAGGGTTTGCAGTAGCGGACCAGATTCCATAACAGCCTGCAGAAGCTTGCCCTTCTGTGGCAAATTTTGAGAATGATAACCTAGGTCCAAAAATCCTGGGCAATTGTTGGCTATGGAATCATCAATGCTTGAGCCGCCGGATTTTAAACTAGCAGGCATGGACACTGTATCTTCCTCTGCAAACGGATCGCATTCTTCGGACTGGTACTGCTCTATTTGCTCAAATCTTTGAGGCAAAACTGAAGGCATATTGGACACTGAATCTTCTTCTGGAAGTGGATCTGCAAAAGGAAAGCATTCTTGGGCCTGGCACAGAAAATGCTCCATCAATGCAGAATTTTGAGGTAAAACTGAAGCCCTAGTGCACTTCTGCTGTAACTGTAAAAGCTGCTCCCTTGCTTCGTCCCTTTCCCTCCTTGCCGAATGAAGCAGCCCTTCTAACTCCCTTTGCATTCTACCAAACAGCTCCGACTCTGCCTTTGCTGCGGCCTTCACGCTCTCAAGCTCCATAGCTGTGCGGTAGAGCATCTTCTTCAGCTGCTCCATTCTGAAAGCTTCTGCAAAATGTCCCATGCTTTTCCTTTTATAAACGGTATGTCTCTGCTCCTTTTCCCTCTTGGATTCAAATTTCCGATAGGATTGGATCGTTTGCTTGTGGCGAGGAAAGTTTTTTTAAAATTTGAACGTGTTTCTTTTCTTATCAAACTTTCCAAAAGCGTCCCAAAAACATTCGGAGCCAATTACCACATACTGTGTTTTATCCATATATGGGGCTGAATTTATCCCAATCGAGAATTTGCCAAATAATTCGAAACTTCTTTACCACTAGTAGTTCTGTATCTTCATTTTGCTCAAGTCTGTACTGAAAATTCTGATTTATAGGGTTATGATAACATCAAGCTGCCAGTATTTTCCAATCTGTCCAACTTGCTAGATTATGTATGACATCTTCCTTGCTTATGCAAAGGCTTTCATTTCAGGTTTTAAAAGAATGGAATGCCACTATTACATCTTGTTGTGTGTTTGTGTTTACTCTGTAACGTTATGTGTAGCACTGGTATTTGTGCTTTCTTTCTGCTCTACCAAAGTTCATGGAAATCCAGGCAGGAAGCAGATCAATGCACAAATAGGTTACAATCTAGAAACGAATCAGCATTTTTTGTTCCACAACGTGCTAAAATTGAGAAATCTTATTTGAAACCTGCAAATTCTTAACTTATTTATTTCATGGAGACGTGCCATTTTCAGTAGCAGATGTTTTAAGGGAGATTGAAATGCTTGACAGCAGGGAGAATCTAGTGGATGTGGCATGGTGTACATATGAAAAGAGCATATTTACGGTTAAAAATATAGGAAAAACTGTATCCAATAGACTGTTTGAGAGACTTGGGTGATATCAAGCATACTAATCTGGTCAGCGTATTGCAATTCTCTTCAGCAAAGTTACTGATTTATGACTACCTATCATGTGGAGGTTTGCCTTCAAAGTAAGCGTTATAAAGCAAAGCTTAATATGCTATGTGTATGAATAAAGCTTCAACAAAAATTTCTCTTGCGAGAATGACAGCTTTTCTATCAGATCTTCCTTATCTTAGATAGCGGCATTAAATGCATTCCCTGAAGCTTCTGCAGAGACAGCTATTGAGCAGAGGTTGTTGGGGACATATCTGCAAGGACAAGTGTTGAACAAGCAGTAATCCTTGGGACTCTATCCAGCACTCTGCAAGAGAATACCTGTGGCAACTTCAGACACAACCAAGAACAGGCCTTCAAATATAGCTAATGATGAAATGGAGGTGGTTTAGCATCCATATTCTTGAAATTGTTTTTAAAGCTGCCTGCTCTGCCAGGTAAAAGTTTGGATCTCCAGTTCATATGCAGCAGTGTGACATGGCATTTTTCACCAGAATATTATGATCCAGTTGATCCAGTTAACCATCCTATTTAACTTCAATCAATATGTTTTGATATTGATTGACTAGGTACATTTCTTTCTATGATGTGTCTACTACATGATGGCAAAATTGTATCTTGGTATGCAAGTGGTAAAGCATTGTAATGATGCCTCCAAGCTACTGCAATGCAAACATCTTCAAAGTGCCACTGTAAGGCCATAAAAGTAGTTTTCTTGGTTGACTAAGTCCTCGTCCTCTTCTAAATGAGTTGAACCAATAATAAGCAAGTTATTTCCAATTCTTGAGTGAAGTGGGCTTTCATACGTAAGCAGTGCCATTGCCATGCATGTTGTTTGATAATGTAACATATTTTGAAGGCAGAAGATATCAGGAAACATAAACTACAATGGTCTGTCTTGAGCCATTCATTTAGAAATGCTCATCTATGAAAGCCATGTATAAAACCAGACCATATTATTGGAATTTGGAAGTTTTGCATTTATAGTAGTATTCAGGGATGCTATATTAGAAGAAAACAAAGTATACAGACCTGAAAGCAAGACCAAAAAGTCTGATTAAAAACTGTTGAATGAGAGAAAGTAATTACATAAAAAACATTCTCTTGAAGCTAGTAGAAACTATATGCCTACATAGCTTTGATCTCTTCGAGACATGTATCGTCCAAACTAATGTCTTGCTTCTACAAGAAAGTGAAGTTTTGGTGCTCATTTGTAAAGCAAAGAATATGACAGGCTCTATAAGAAGCCAATGTTCAAAGGGTGCATTGTGCTAGATTTCTATCCCTCTAAGCTTCTTCAAACCAAATAAAATAACTGAGAATAAGTTTTGGTAACATAAAGACTCCAAGGTTTCTTAATTTGTAGATAATTTTGGTGGATATCTGTTATGACCGCTAAATAACTCTAGATGCATAATGTTCCCATAATCCAACGTTCCCGTCATCCACCTTATCATATACAAGCCACTCCGAACACAAATACACCCAAGTTAGCTTCCCCATTCCTAATGAACACAAACACACCCAAGTTAACTTCCATGTCTGTTAGAAACGGAAAATAGGAACCAAAACGGACTATTCTATTGAACAGAAATACTCATGCTCTCATAAGTCCTACAACTCAACTTCAGGATCAACCCTGGACACTCAACAATTGTGGATGAACCATCTAATCCTTTCAGACAAGCATGAAACATTGGCTAAAATTGAAACTATATTTAAGTTTTGACATTTCTAGATCATGTCTTATTACTACACAGACTGTTCTGCAACATATTCCTACTTAGGCCTTTGTTGAAGGGACCTCAAATGGGTATATCACAATGGTAGGGCAGATTCATGGAATAGGTTTTAAAGCTTCACAAATTCCATTAAAATTTTAACTGATAATGCACTCTCGTGCACTGCCATGGCTGTCTTCTGAGGAGGCATCATCTGAATCATCACCAGGATCTTCATCATTATGGTCATTCACATGAAGGTAGTGCTCCCACTCAGATTGTGTATGCCTTCTTTGCAAATGGAGAACACGCATAACAATTTCTGGTGTAAGCGAAACATGCGTACAACCTTCACGTTTACGACGGTTTGTCTCCATAATCTAAAATCCAGCAAGTTCGAAAAGCCAGTCAAGCAATCTTCTTAAGTGGAAGTGCAGGAATTATAAGGAATGCATGCAGAAGACATCAGCAAGACATTTCATGCAAAAAAAGCAGTTCCATAAAACACGAGTCTCAATATGATGAAAAAGACTAATAAAGATTAGAAAACTGAGACCTTCTCTGCATCAGCTGGAAGAGACTGCAATTCAGGAGCTATTGGTGTCCATATTCTCACGGTTTTGTCATATCCACTTGTTGCAAGAATAGTAGCGTGGGGATGCGGCTCCAAACAATTGACAACTCGACTATCTCCCTTCATGAGAGCCAGAAGTTTTCCTCCAGATTTCTTCCAGATAAATAAGTTTCCACAATCAGACCCACTAACCACATATTCCGAGCTTGGACCAAAAAAGTTAACACCCTTTACTGTTTGGACATTGCGATGTCCCTGGTAAACCTGTGGGTCTGAATCACTGAGACAAGCCTTTTCTTCGGACATTGGACATGCTCCAAGTCCCGTGTTCTTCTGAAATAAATAAATATTTTCATTGTTGTATGATACAAGTAGCTCATGTTGGTGAGAAAACACCAGGGAAGTGATATGAACATAATGTGAAGTTCCCATAAGGTGAGCTGGCACAAAATAATCTACAGGGTGATCTTTGCCAGTCGATGCATCTGCATCTATTTTTCTTAAATCATAGACCCGTGCACATTCATCAGAACCACCAACAGCAAAGTAATTTGGGTTTCTTGGATTTATATCTATGGCATTCAAACGAACAATTGGCAAATGCCTTGGTCTGTTCTCTTCTTCATAACTGTGGCATGTAAGAAGTTTGCTGTGTTTTGCTTCACGGAGATCAAACTGCCAAAGAAGACAAAACAGAATCACGGACATGATTTTAGAAACCAACAAATAAATCTGACACATTAGACAGAAGTGATTTGTGCTTTATAAATAACTCTGCTTGTGCATGCAACTTATGAGATAAAGAAGAAATACAACTCACATGCTTTACTACCCCATCCTCTCCACAGCTAAAAAACGTACGTGGACTCCCTGGCTCTATAGCGAGCTTGTGAGCCGGTCCCCAATGCTTTCCTAACTTCTTACTTTCTACTACTCCTCCTTCCAACACCTGAGAATGCCGAACCTGCCAAAGGAAGAACAAGATAATTAATAAATATCTATTCGGTCCACTGTCAACTAGACAGAACTCGATTTTTAGTATGAAGAGGTATTTCCAGACATCCATCAGATAGCTGCACATGTGACTGTTAAGAAAGAAAAATACTTTCTTCCTTAAAATCAATAATATTTTTGCAACCTTTGCAACATCTCTAGATATACTCACTTCGGAATGTACCCATAGAAAAGGAAAAATATCCATTAGTGTAGAAGGCATGACATCAAACCTGTCCATCTGCAGCACAGCTTATGACACTTTTATCATCGGAAAACGGCATCAGTTTTGCTTGAAACACATTTCCTTCATGACCAGAGTTGAAAGCAAACTTTTGCCGCTTTGCATTCCAATCCCAAAACACAATATTTCTATCATCTGATCCCGAAACTAGAATATCTCCACTTGCATTGAAGTTCAAAGTATTGACACAGCCACGATGTCCAGATAATTTATATGATTTCAGACGCCGAATAAGGTCCTAAATCCATGAAACCAAACAGCCTTTATTAGTGAACAGTTTCTAAGATGTGCATGCCATAATGTAATAGAGAAACAGGAATTAAAAGCCAAAGGTAGACAAACCTTGCATTAAAATCTTCATGAAGATCTAAAGAAATGAAGAACTGATTGTTTCCTTTTATACATTCACATAAAGTGATCAGAAGAGTACAAGTTACCTATGCAGCACAAAAAATTGCTAACTAAGTTAACTATGTTGGATATAAGCAGAATAGATGGGCATAAAAATCCACCACAAGTGACGGCATCAATGTCAAATTACTTAAAGCACAAAACAGAGTCTCTGCTGCTCATAAAAGAGAGACGACCAAGGAATTTGCCACAAACTATAGATGTTAAGGCTACAGAGAAAAAGTTGACGAGGAGTTTTCACCGACAAATCTAGAGGCATCAACATCAAATTACGAAAGGCACAAAACAGAGTCTCTGCTGCTCATAAACGAGAGACAACCAAGGAATTTGCCACAAACTATAGATGTTAAGGCTACAGAGAGAAAGTTGACGAGGAGTTTTCACCGACAAATCTAGAGGCATCAACTCCAGTAGTACTAAAAGAAAGCCAAAAGTTATTAGATGCCAGAACCGAGAAATATTGCTACTAACAGATGCATTAGCAGGGAACAACCGAATTCTTTAACAACAGCAGAAAGTAATAACAGGAAAAACAATATCAACCGAAGGTATTCCCAACAACAAAAGTCCTACTTAAAAGAAGCGACTAGCCTACTTCATTCCTTTCCATTGTTGCATATCATATATTTCAATATATATGACCATACAAACTAAACAGAGATGGAGTTCGTCTCAATATAAAAAGCATGCTTATGAATGCACCCATTGTATAGTACAATCTTGGAATCAGGCTTATCCAGAAAAACCAAAATTTGGCCTTACATCCAGCTATGCATAATCAGAAAAAAATGCTGAATTGAAAATAAAGCCAGCTTCAAATACACATAGCAAATGGCCTACCCAATTATCAAAACTTCGTGCATATGGCACCGATAGAAACAGGATAGTGATATGAAGAATGTAGATGTCTCTGGCAACAAATGTTTATAAACAACAGTTTCATGCTCATAAAGTCAAGTGAATTTGATTTTTAATAACGGGTGATGAGCTCCCAAAGTAACAGGGCAGGACCTATAATCTCTTCCATAAAACAAATTCCAGAGATAATAGTTGGCAATAAATCAGTTAATTAATACCAATCTGAAGACACATTTCGAAGCTGCAAAACCATCCTACAGAAGGAAGGGCTGACTATTTTTCTTAATATGCTTCTGTTGAAGCTCATTTCAATGCCCAGTTTTTCTACAGAAACAACCGACTTGTTAGAACAAAAGCCTGAAAATCTCACCTGACAACCTCCAAGCTGGTGAGCAAAAGCATGGGGGCTCAAATCACCGATCTGACGTCTCCACACTTCTTGCTGACCACATTCATAAAGCTTACAAGGGCTTCTTGAAAATCTGCCGCTGCAATACACAGCTGGATCAGAATCATCCATTGCGATTTTACAAAATCGATCTAGAAAGTCCTGAAAATGGGCGACTCATTGGATTTCTGGGCAATGAAACCAAATCGATACTGCTAGGAAGAAGAATCAATCTGAGAGTGGGTACCCAGTTGAAGCGATATGGGTAAGGAAATGGCAAGGACGGGCAGTGTCAGGTGCACATGGAATGGCCAACAAAGAGAAAATTGGACACAGCCTTGCTATGCAAAGCAAAGCCTTGTTGTCTATCTATTGGTCTATTTCACACTCCTGTAACATCTTGCCAAAAGTAAGTTCTTATTTTCACATTTTAAAAGTTCTCGTTTTTACATGTTCACATTTTTATAAAGTCCTTTCACTTGGCCTAATACCAAGCCTAATTTTTCTTCTTTCTACACCAACAAATAACAAACACGAGACAACTTCATGGGTGACCTCCCATAAAGTCCCGGTGCTGCACTCAACCACAAACACGAGACAACCATAGGGTCCATGTGGAGCCAACCTTAGTATGGGTATATCAAATGAAATACAAACACGAACATGAACATCGCTCTCAAATTATATCGTGATGAATATCATGATGTTTCTTTCATTGTCCGATCAACTTGCCCTCCACAACTGACAACCAGGCAACATGCCTTGGAGCTGCTTTTCTGTCAACAGATGTAGATTCTGTAACACATAGATCTGTATTGCAAGATTGTTCTTTTCTGAGATCAACATCTTCATAAACCCTTGGTGGTCCAGTATAAAGGCCATGTACTAGTAAAGTTGGTGATTCAATTGGTCCAATACAAAGGTCAAATGACTAGTAAAAGTTTGTGGATTTAGAGATAAATTAAGCATTTTTAAGCACGCAAATAGTTACACAAAAATGTACTTGTTGGCATTTTAACAAGATATCCTCCGAAGATCCTATTTCATTATCACTAAAATATATTTTCATATTGCTTATCAAATTTAATGACTTTTTTAAATGTGGTGAAGCCAACCTACCCCTACCCGTTGAAGCATGTAAAGTTTTAGTTATTCGTTATTCTTTCCAAAAAAAAAAAACTCACATTGGATATACTTAAATTAGCTTCCAAAATTCCATGACTCCAGCAAATTTCTATATATATTATTAGCAGGAGATCAATGTGGGGGCGCTTATTGGTTGTTATCATGATTTAGCATTCATTTACTAATCATCTGGCTAGTTTGACTTTTCAAGTAGGATGCGAATCAACAAGTGGGAAGTATATTACTTGTTATTCATTCCCTTATTTCTAAACAATGTTATTGATAATCCCTTTTTTTTCTAGTATATTCTAGCTCGTCATTGGATCTAAACTAAAAGGAGAAGTAGAGCTTTTGGCAAGTCACAAATGGTGGAAACTGCTTATAAATTGATATCCAAGTCTAAATCCATCAAACTTCTGGATAAATGGAATATTGCAAATAGTGAATTTACCAGAATTATCAAGGGTTGTTGAAAAACTTATTGTCAACCAAAGATCCAACTTATGGCCTGCATGGCTCTTCACTTGGCTATTCCCTCGAAATATTTACTTGCTACGAGACTGAGTAATTCTGCTGCCCCGTTTGATCCCTACTGTGACATGTGTAAAGGTGCCTCTGAAACTGTCCCTCATATCTTCAATTGCCCAAAAGTTATCCCTTTCTGGCGATGGTTGAAAAGGTGGCTTTAGACTTGATCCTAACAAGAACATCCTTCAAATGCTAAGTGGCAAAAACTGCTTCTTCAATACTCTCATTCAGATTGCCATCTGGAGCATTTGGAAGTTTAGAAATGCTATCACTATTGGAAAAATGAATTTTTTATTGAAGGACGTCAGTTTATTCATCATCATATCATGACTACACTCCTTCCAATCCAATCGCTTTATTCTTTCTTCGAATGACTTCCTTGATTTCAGATTTACTGAATCTACTGATAGGCTTGGTGAATGGTCACCCCTGCTTCATGGATACCAGGCCTTGACTCTTGACATCCTTCTCTTCTCTTTTAGTTCTTTCATGTCCATTCATCAATTCATGGCTTTCAAGAATAGTTACTTATATAACATGAGCAGACTTGTGTCAGAAGGAACTCCTCCCATTGTAGGTATAAACTTCCATTTCCTATGGATCGTTGCCTATTTACACACGTGGACGAACAATTCTTGGCAGTCTCTTCTTGTTCTTCTGGAGCTTGGGGTAGGTGGTATGGATGATGAATATGTAGCACAATAACAGGGGGTTCCAGGGGCTTTAACATGGATGTATAGATGACTATGCTCAAAACCATAGATCATATTCCTAAAATAATTAAGTTGGCAGTTATAAAAAAAAAAAAACATAGATTTAATAGAAAAAATCAATCACATTAGCACGCTGGTTGTCTTGGTCAAAGTATTCTTATTAGAACATTGAATTATTTTGGTAGAGGTTCGAGTCCTTGTATTACAGATTTCAAAACCTTAGGCGAACCCATATTTCATATTTCAAAATCATAGGCGCCCTGAATCATAATTGATAATAATCGAAACGAGAGGCACCCAGGGCCCCAACACACCATCTGGGCCATAAGATCGACAGATCCGACGACTGAGGTTGTCCAGGGTACACCTCGTTTCAATCAATGGATATATCCCCATACTTTGGCAGTTGATTTTTCGGGCAAGCAAGTATCTCTGGTGCTTCTTTCGTTCAGTTACGTTGGAGGATTTTAGTTGTTATACTGTTGCAGATCTCAAATTTTGGAGGCACTTCAAATGCCAAAGTGTACATAGAGTTCTTGTACACAGAGATCTCCTTGTCGGCTGTTCAATTTTACAATAAGATCATAGTCTTTTTATTTCCTTATTTCTACTTTGAGAATTTGCTACTAAAGTTGAATTGGCAGTGAAGTATTTTGAGTTCATGTTTTGTATCTGTAGGCTGGTAGGTGATACCAAGAGAGTCCAGACAAAGAGAGGCTGGTTGTTTTTGTATCTGTAGGCTGGTATGATAGCGGCCGTCTGTTGTCTTGGCCTGAGTTCCAGACAAAGTTTCTACTCTCACGTTGGGACCTTTCACTATGGGAGAAGGTAGCAGAAAATCTAGCTCTTAGGGTGGAGGTTGGTGTTACAGAGAGGATGCCCTGGACCTGTCACGAAGATATTCATACAGGAAAGCACTTT
>JAANSK020246321.1:0-13724 GCA_011763485.2 Isoetes engelmannii
ATACCTAAGAAAAAAATACCTAGTATAGGTATTTAGGTAGGTTCCAAATATGGACACCCGTAGCTTGCTTCTTCCCAATATCAAGTGTGATTGCACGCCCTTCATCAGCCAGTTGAAGGGCCCAAGCAAGGAGAAACTTCTCTTCCTCTGACGTAAGTGCTTTGGGAATTGACCCAAACTTACTTTTGGACTTACCATACAAATGATTCCTTAGACAGTCCATGAACCTCTAACATGACCTCTAACAAGCTTTTTTCTAGCATTGCTAGATTTCTTGGCAGAAATTAAGACCCTAGAAGACCTACTTTTTCTAGGAGGAAGTGGTGGATCACCTGCAGCTTCATGGCCAGGAGGGCAAGCAATGGTCCTGTTATTTCTCAAATTCATTTCAGAAGACTGGCAGATTTATAAAGATGATGATAGCAAGAAAAAAGTATGAAGATCCTTAGCTGTGTCATTCCTGTAGGCATTTAGAAAACAACATCAATATGCATGCTACAATCTTAAACTTGATAATACTAAAATTTTTCTGCAACTTACCTCTGCCTTCTTGCTTTCCAATTCTGCTTCAAGGAAAATTTAACGTAAGGTAGTCTAAGAGGTACGAATTTCCATAGCTTCTTCAAGGCAAATAGAAGCTAAAAGATACAAAATCCTCAGTGTGTTGCGCCTATTTATACCTGCAATCGCACAAACACACTCTTAGAATGCATGTAAAGAAGGATGCAAGCAAGAACAAAAGAAATCAAAGGCTCAGGAACCGCCATGTCAATGATCCCTGTGTTATGTAGCTAAGATTGTGCCATGTCAATGATCCATATGAAGAACTTGCAAGTTTTGGAAGGCAAGTTTTGGAGGGAATCAGACTGCAGAAGACGAAATATATGCTTTCCAATGGTTTCTGATTCTGGAATCCTTCCAAAAATCATCTTGAACCATAGAAATCGATGGCATAAGAAGGTGCCAAGTTTCCTAAATGCAAGCGCCATCACTGCCGACAACATCGCCAACAGAAAAAATGAACAAACCATTGCGGCTCTTCTGCAGGCATTTTCGTGACTAGGGTTCGCCAAATTTGACCTTAGGGTTTTCCGTTGGGTAGAATGGAGTATGCCAACGTGGAGGTCATGCTGCACCAACCAAGATCCCGTTAACACTATTAGCGTATGATAATGCACAAATAAAACCATGCCATTATTGGGGACGTCACCAATGGCGAGGCACCCACCATAGCCGACCCTTATGGCAAAGCTTGATTCTCTTACCTTACACTGATGTTTTAGATGGCTACGTCCAGGCCCGTTCGCCCCTTTGTTATGCCTTGCTTTTTTTGTTCAGGGTATTAATAGGAAAAAAACGTCTGTGACATGCCAAGCATGGCTTCTATATCATTTTGGCAGATCCATAATATTGACATTTGGAATCAGAATTTTTTTTCGGACGCCTATTACTTGCCAAGCATATTTTTGACAGTACGAAAGTTGTGACAGTTGAAAGCATTTGGAAATCCATTCAAAGCATCCCTGGGTTTCCAAGTTAAATCTATGGACCCAATTGAAGGGTTTCTGTTATTGTTATGATAAATCTGTAACTATTTCATCCAAATCTGTAAAGGTTTGGACTTCTCAGCCAAATTGCTAAGTTCCGCGGATAGTGGCTGCACAAAGCTTGAATGTCACAGAGCTTGGGTGTCTGATACCTGATACCATCTTGTGATACGTATCGTGTATTTGGCTTTCTTGGCCCAATGGTTCTTTCGGTTTTAAGGCCCTACAATGTGGGGTCAAATTGACCCCATATTGACTTCAAAGGAGCGGGCAAGATCTATGCTTTTGGGATAATCTCTAGTTGATGCCATCTGACGGCCACAAAAAAACCTTGGACACTCCAACGGATAATACACCCCAATAGACACTCCAACGGATAATACACCCCAAATTGATATCTCCCAAGTAGATAACAAAGCCTTGAGACTTATATACAGAGGAGGTTTCAAAGATATGAGAGTTTTATATACAACAAAAGAGAAAGCCTAAGGGGGATTTCCCATGAGCAGGTGAACCTGGAGGTTTCTCCAGTCCAGGATCAGATGGACTCAGGTTTCAGACCTGGACAGAAAGTACCGCATCTCCATTTCTTGACAATCGGGTCTTGGACCTGAGTTTGATCCATCATATCAGATTCGTCCTTCCTGCATCGCTTGGCTCAGATTTGTAGGAAGAAAACCTTCAAATCTATTGATCCATCGGAACCTAGAAACCTTCCTCTAGCTGACGATTGAAGTTTCAGGTTTCATGAAAAACCCCTTAAGTGGGAATCAATCATCTTCTTAATTCTTGGGGTGGCAAAGGCAAGCAAGGGTTTTGCCATAGGCATTGTGAGACCACAATTCTCTGTCAGATCTACTTCCTCTATAGCATCCCAGTTGAAGGAATGGATCAAACGTGCCAAAATAATATGGACCATGGTAAGTCCAAGAGACAAACCAGTGCAAATTCTTCGACCAGCTCCAAACGGAATAAGCTTAAAATCCCTGCCCTTCAACTCTATGCTACTGTCAATAAATCTGTGAGGATCAAACACCTCTGGGTTTTTCCAGACCTCGGAATCCCTGCCCATCTGCCAAATATTCACGATCAAACGGGTGCCCTTTGGAATATCATAACCTGCTATTTTACACTGATCGATTGATTGGCGAGGCAGCAGAAACGGACCCGCCGGATGAACCCTAAATATTTCCTTCACAACTCCGTGCAAAAAGGGTAGGTTCTGAATGTCCTCTTCTTCCACCAGCCGTTCAAATACGACCAATTGATCCAATTCTGTCTGTGCCCTTTGCATTATCGCAGGCGATCGAAGGAGCCTGCAACTGCCCATTCTACCGTCACAGACGATGTGTCAGTCCCTGCCAATATCATGTCCTATCATAGCAGCATATAAATTTCTTAGTTAAGTTATAGTTCTAAAATTCTTGCACAAAATGCACAGAATCTGGTTCTAAGAAAATGCACAGAATTTGGTTCTTGCAGAATGTACAGAATTTGTGCAGAAAATTCAACTCAGTCTAAATTCTTGCAGAAAATTCTACTTAGTCTAAAAATTCTTGCAGAAAATGCACAGAATCTGGTTCTAAGAACTAAGTTAATTCTAGTTAGCTAATAACCTGAATAACCGCCTTGATTACTTCCTTCTTTGCCACTTGCAGCAATACCCTAAGCAGATGATCTGAATCTGAATCTGAATCTGAATCTGAATCTGAATCTGAATCTGATCCATCCTTTCTGCACGGCGCAGTCTTTTGAATTTCTTCCTCCAGAATTTCATCCAGAAATGCATCAAATTGCAAATGTACAGCTTCCATTCTTCGCTTGTATCCTTGCATATCAAACCTCGATAAAAATGGCAAATAATCTCCTATGTTGAACATGCCCAACAAGAAAAATACGTCAAGGAAAGTGGGTGAGACATTCTTAATTTAGAGCCAATCACAACCTGCCACGTTGCGATCATTCTAACCCAGAATAACAATCGGGTTGGCATTCTGACTTTTTTGCTCTGTTTTATGTTCACTCTCTGCAGCGGCGGTGCTAAGCCCTTCTCCTTTCTTCGAGCTAGCATTCCCTCGTGTTCTCTGCGCTAAGCTGCATCCTTCTTTATTCTTTGCGCTAAGCGGCTGGGGAGGTAAACGTTGTTTCTTTTGCAAGGATTTAAGATTACCTTCTAAGCAAAGAACTGTCGTTTTCAAGGATTTGAAGCTTTGATTTGTAAAAGGGCGAAGTTTTTCTGAATCGTTAAGGATTTTACAGATGCTAAAAATCGGCTAAAACTGGCAATGGTACTGCTGATCTCGATTTGTTGGAGCAGAAGCAGAGAGTCAGGCCAGAGCCGTAGCCGTAGCTTCAGACATAACTTTTGTTTTTAAAGCTGTAGAGCCGTCGCTTTTCTAAAGAAACAGGTCATAGCTAACATTTCTGAATCTCGCTATAGCCACTCTTCCTCAAGCAAAGCTTTGTATTTTGAAGAGTTTTATATCAGAACAAAGAAAAAATTGTAAGAAACCGGATATTTGTTTTACAAAGCTTCTTTGGTACATAGAGCTCATTCTTTATAGTGAACTCGACTATATCTCTGTTTTGGACGATCATCTTACCCATTTATTTGCCAAATAAAAATCGCTTGCTTGATCTGTTCCTGGAGCTGCATGACAGATTTAGTAGTAGATCATGACAGATTGCTTTGTTCCGGCATCTTCATATGCATCACAAGCCACAGATTGCTTTGGTTTCGGCATCTTTGTACGCATCAGAAACCATAGCTGGCCTTCCCTTGACGCTGTGGAATGCCAGCTGGTCTAGCATTCCTGCGTGGAGGGGATCCACGTCAGCCGGCGCTCCCGGTTGCTGACGTGGATCCCCTCCACGCTAGAATGCCATCCCAGATGGCATTCCACATTACTTCACGAACCATTTGCCTGAACTGCACGGCACCGTTGGCGCTTTCTTCTCCGAAAAATTTCCGGCCAAGAGCGATTCTGGTGATGACGTTGGTAGCAAGGCTGGAAAGCTTGGACTTCAGATCCACAGCTCGATTTGCAAGGCTATCGACCATAATAGATTTCAGAGTGCACGAGATTTCCTCAAATCTGATACGCTTGCTTCCCTGGAGCTTTCTGGGGGTGAAGAGCTCCTGGATGCAAATTTTCCTCGTCGTCTTCCAGTACTCGCCATATGGGGCAAAAGCGACATCCCTGTAACTGTAGCCAAAGATTCTAGATAATTCAAGATGGGGTCTAGAAGCAAAAACGGCATCGTGGGTCTTCAGAAACTCTTGAGCCATTTGGGCATTTCAGATTCGAGAGGAGATGGAGATGGCCTATAACTGGAAGCGATGGAGGAGATGGAGGCAGGCGTCTTTTTCGTGTTTGGCTAGTAACAGCGACATAAGAAAGGAAGAAAAAGATGAACGCCCAAATCCATATCCAAGTCTCGGTTGTTAGATCCATCGTCAAATTGCACAGGTTCTGATAAAAACATTGCGCTCTGCATTTATATAGATATCGAAATAGCAAGTACCCAGATCATACTAAGTCACATGCGTTCTTCGTGACTTACCCATGCTGAAGAGCTTACGTGCAGCTAATTTTAGCTACAGCTAGTCTACATCAGATTTTAATGCATTTTCAATTCCAAAACAATCTACTTTTCCCTGCAGTTGTTTTGGTTTGATGATTCACCAAAGCAGATCGTTATGAATAGCTACTTACATTAACCTTGTATTTAAACTAGTGCTCAAATGTTGGTCATAACTATCGAGAGAATCATGACATAAAGTTGTTTTTTCTTGAAATCACATGTTTGATCCAATTTATTGCAATAACAGTGATTGGACATATATGTTTCTGTTGCATTTTTCTGATGTTTCCTCAATTGATGAAACCATAAAAATTGAATTCCAGAAATCAAGCTTCAACTTCATAAATTGAGAGCTGTTCATAATCATGAAGAATTTTCCACAAATGTTGAATATAAGACATAGCCACAACATGGTAAATCTTGATAATGTCCATCCATGACGAACAAAAAAATCAAGATTTCAAGGGGTAGCTGCAACCATGGGTTCACATCTTGAAGAATAATTGTCGTAAGAAATGCTTCGAGCTATTTCAAAAAAATGTTTAACACTTTCTTCTGGTGTTCCAACCATCACTCCATGTCCCAAATTCAGAATATGCCCTCTCTGTCCAGCTTTGGTGACAACACTGTAATTCACGGTTGTAAGTTGAGGAAGAGTTCTATAACTCTTACATGAGGAACAATGAGAAAGTACCTGTTAATAGCATCAGTAATTGCCCCTGAGGGCGCAAACAAGACAGTCGGGTCCACGTTGCCTTGTACTGCCACAGTATCCCCCAGGCGTCTTCTACCATCAAGCATGTCAACAGTCCAATCAAGTCCTATCACATCCACACCAGTCTCGCGCATGCGCTCCAAAAGTCCACCATTGCCATTTGCATACAAAACCAAGGGCACTCCAGGACAATGTTCCTTTACTCTGGCTACCAACTGCATGGAAGCAGGAGATCATTGCTACAAAATCTATAACATTCCACCTCGAATGAAAACGACAATTGGACTACAGCAAAAATCCTGACTAATTTGCTAACCGTAATGATAATGAGCTACGAGGTACCACCCTTTTTATAAGAGGAAGTTTTGAACATTCAGACTTTCAACTAGTGAGATAGAATCCAAGCAGACGAGGCCTATATGTGCACACATAAATGTACTTGAAGACCACCCTGCTTAGTCATGGCAAGATCGGGAAGAAAAACAAAGACAGCACCAAAGACGGCAGCATTGATTCACTCAGCAGCTGAAACACAAAGTAAACACTTGTCCAGGACTCTTAATAAGAGTTGCAATGGCATGATACAATATCAACATAGTGGGCACGTGAAACGAGGACCTTCTTCCCATGTTCCTTAAAGCAACTGGCATTCGATGCCAAACTGTATTGGCCGGCATTAGATCAAGTGTGGCTTTTGGTGAATTCTAGTTTTAACTGTCAATATAAGAGGTTCTAATTGAGAAATTTACTTAAAGAACATTGGATCTTCCATCTGAGAAATCTATCTTTAGTGTCAATATTAGATTATAATTGAGAAATCTAGTAGAAGATTATTGGATCATCAATGTGAAAAGTGCACCTTTTTGATATATGGTTTTGACCAACGGTCCCACATGTCAGGTGTAAGTTGCCCACCCCAAGAATCGAAGATCTGAATACACTGAGCCCCAGATTTTATTTGGAAAATTGCATAATCTGCTATAGAAATGGCCAAACGAGACAGTAATGCATCCAAGAAATCTGGAGATTCATAGCACATGGTTTTAATGATCTTGTATGTCCTTGTTGTTCCTCCTTCAATGATATATGTTGATAAGGTCCAAGGGGACCCTACAAAACCTAGAACAGCAGCAGAAGCACCTACCTGCACAGCTGCCATTGAAAATTCAATCATTTCAACATTAATTTAAGTGCATATGTTATCTGCAACAGTTGTAATACATGTAAAGGGATGACATATAGACAAGTAAAAGCACTAGTTATATTCCAAATTAAGGATGAGGTGCACAGTGTACCTAGATAAGATGCTTAATAATAGTTGTTGGAGGAATGTTCACAAAATTGTGATGGGGGAACTGAGGATGGGTGGCCTTGTTAAATACATGAATGCAGCCACAATTGAAGCTATTTCTACACATGACATCTGGACTAGCTGTATGAAGGGAATGATTTTATTCATTACTGCATCTACATATAACAGAGCAATTAAATATTCTTGGTGCAAAGCAAACTATGACCTTAATCATTACTACATCTAGATAATAAGAAAATTGGGCATCATGCATTTATTGAATACAAAGAAAAATGAATCTAAAAAGCACATCATGTACAAAACAAATTACAACCAAAAAGCACCCAAGCTAAATAAAATGATGTTGACCTTAAGAAGCTACCTCTCTCCGTAATATGGTTAGAGATTCCCCAACAAATTCGAGCCCTCCCACGTCAATTTCATGTAGTTGATGTAGGCCATCTAGTGACCGAATAGGGGAATCAATAATAGGACCCTTTATGTCATCGATCTCAAACTGGACACCTAGAGCCGGCAATGGGGTAAGAATGTCAGAGAATATTATCACTCCATCAGGACGAAATGCTTCCCAGGGTTGCAAGGATATCTGCACGATGAGATCAGTCTGCTCAGACCGTTCGCGAAAAGATGGATGTTTCTGTGCTAGCTTACGATAATCAGCCATGTATCTCCCCGCCTGCCTCATCATCCATGCTGGTGGCCGGACCACTGTTCCCCCTTTGGCAGCCTGCACCAACAAAGGATCTGCCAATTTCGTCTCTGTCAGATAAAAATACTAGAAACAAGTATGAGAGTTCATCAGATAATAAGTTCATGATTAACCATATGCTAAGGCAATAGATGAGAATCTTAACACAATGTATCTAATGACAATAGGCAGTAAGGAAATTTCTTGCAAGAAACAATATATACATAGTTTCAACCACAAGATGAAATATGTTATTTTATTTGCACAGAGTGCAACTACACCATTTTTATGTTTCAGGTGCATGTATATCGCTACTCCCATAGCTTGATAGCCCACACTAAGGTTATTTAGGATATTTTGCTCCAATTCATGACTGCTTTATGACATCAGGATGGTCACATGGGGTAAACTATATCCCCTTACCAACATATGCAATTCAGCAGCATCCATAGCTGCCTTAGTTTGGGGCACACCATATGTCCCCACGTGTCTCAAAACTGTAAACATTCCAATTCATATTAGAACAGCAGGTTACTTCTATGCTTTTCTCCATTCTAGGAGGCAATATCTTGGAATTTTCTCAAACACAGATAAATGTGCTTGATCCTAATGCAGGGACAAAGGCTTGCCATCTGAAAATTATTGCAGAATCTTCTGTTGACTGGCCATCACATGTAATGTCTTTTCCTTTTCTGTTGTGTATTTCTCTTCAGTGACCAGCCGATTTAAGCAGATACATTAAATGGCTGGAAACTGCTATCAGGACCACCTTTCAACATGGCAAGTTTAGGTTGGCATGTAGCGTATCTGCAAGCATTAGAATGCTCTGACATCCCATGCTTCACGAAGAACCTTGCAGCAAGAGAGCTGATAACATCCTTTTCAGTGAGTATCTCCATAGATACTTAGCAATTATAGCTCACTAATTTGCTCCTTAAACTCTACTTTAAAAGGGTTCATAGGTTGGCTAAAGAGAGACGGTTAATGGCTATACACGTAAAAGAGGAAATAGAACAGTTGAAAGCACCAAAGGGGACTTTTCTGGACAAGTTGAAAACTACCTAAGGTGAGAAGACTGTGATATTTGGTTAAGTTCATGCAGCAATTACTAGTTGTTTCATAAATCATGTTGAACTCAGAAAGTGAAAGATCTGGCTGTTATTATAGGGATGGGCACCTAGAAACGCTTTCAAGTGCATATGAAATTCGTTGAGTCAGAAAGGCCGTACGATTTAACGTCTACTAAACCTCAGATTCTCAATTGCAGACAGCATTGCCTTGAACTACAGATAATTCAGTAAAATGTAGTAACGAAGTGCGGTAATTATTCAATATACCTGATGAATTGTCCTGCTGAGAAGAGGAAGCGCTACATCGAACAGGTTGAAAAACTGGACCTCGAGGATGCTCCGTCCGTGTGTCTATTCTCAGGTTGCATCTTCCGAAAGCCGATGGACATGCACTCCACAAACTGCAAAGTCGGGTCAGATCCGAAGAAACCAATATACCAAGACCGGAATTGCAGAAGGAGAAATTACCCAGATGTCATCGGGGAAGCGGTATGGCGATGTGATGCAAGTTTCAGCTGTAAGCTTATCCTTATTTCCGGTTTTGTTTTCTCCTCGAAGCCTGTATTCTTGCATAGATAGAATAGATAAAATAGACAGTATTTCTAATCTCCACTAAAGACCAAGTAGTAAGAAAATGTCAATTGACCTAAGATTCTCCAAGTAGATGGGTAGGAGGTATGGTTTCATGCCAGAACCACCTCAGATAAAAAGACCAACTGGTAAGATAATGTCAATTCACCTAAGATTCTTGGCATGTCAAGAAGATGGCTAGCAGGTATAGTTTCATGCCAAGTATATCATCGATCCGTGTAGCGGATCGAGTTTCTTGCGCAAGACGAGCATGCATGCAGTTTTAGGTCGTTCATTTGGTTGGGGATCACTATTTATTGCAGAGTTCTTCATCGACTTCTCATCGGCGTTTTTCTCCTCGGATTTGGTTGAAGTTCTCTGGTATCATGATGATGTTATTTTCATGCCAGTCACAGAGCAAGAATATCATCGATCCGCGTAGTGGATCGAGTTTCTTGCGCAAGACAAGCATGCAATTGCATGCGACGCATGCATGTATTGCATGCATTTTTAGGCCGTTCATCAGGTTGGGGATCGCTATTTATTGCAGAGTTCTTCATCGACTTCTCATCGGCACTTTCTCATCTGTCAGCAGTTTCTATGGTTCCCACCCTCCCAACCTTAAAATTAGTATTTGTTAATATTTGTTATAATTGTTGTGTGGCACGCGTGAACAACCCCTCGTTTTTCGAGGTTTTTCATTTTGTGTTTTTAGTGTTTATGATGTGCAAGTGCAGGCGTGATGCGCGGCTTCGATTTTTGGGTTTTATGGGAACGTTTTAGCAATCTGCGTTTGTCCAAGCCCTTTGCCGAGGGGTTATCGCTAGGGTTTTTTCTTGAAAACCCGAAAAGGGGAGGTTTTTTTAATCCTGGCGATAACTCGGTAGGTGCCTAGCCCATCTGTAGCAAACACACTTTACTATTTTGGGGTCCGAGTGCATAACTGGATATTCCCTATGTTTTTTATTTTTGGGTAGCTTGCTATGTGCAGCTACCCACTCTATACCATTGTAGTCAAACTGCTGAGATGAATGAAAAGCCTATCTATTTGTTGTTTTCATGCGAGTCACAGGGCAAGAATCTCGTGTAAATTGAGATTCTTTTTAGATTAGGTTAGAGTTCATTCTACACTAAATCTCGCTAAAATCTAAGGTAAATCAGTCGAAAATGCTTGGTAAATGAGATGGATCTATTGGAGTCCATATATCCCTATGGCTCAAAATCTTCATAGCGGATTTCAAATTTATCACGTTTGCTACATCAACACTTTATGCCACTTCATCAAAAGTCGCCACCTCATCGTGTCTAGTCATTAAGTACTAAACTAAAAACGTTTCCAGTCTAAGTACTTTCCACCTCATCGTATCTAGTCATTGAGTACTAAACTAAGAATGTTTCCAGTCTAAGTACTTGCCACCTCATTTCCTATCTCATCTGCATCTGCATCTCACTACCACATCAAAATCCTTGGAAGGAATAAATTACTATCCCATATCTCTTACTAGCCATAATGACGTCTAGCCCAAAATTCACTTCAAAATTTTCTACGGTTTAGCTACAAATTTTCCCTCTGCCACTTTCAAGCATTTGGCTAAACTTTCAAGATTTTCTTGGACAAACTTCCTTGAAGTTAGAGCATTGTTGATGGAAAAAGGGTTGGGTATCTTAGTTGTCCAAGTTGATATTCTTGTTGCTCTTACTTGGTATTGTACATTGTTCATAGTATGCAGCAATAATATGAGCATATGTACAAACCATAATATATGAAAATCAACCAGTTCATATATATGGCGATATTATAAAGCAAATTAAGAGATGAGTTAATTGATAGAAAAGCACAATTGGTCTAAATTGTAATAGTTTAACATTCAAAACTTTACCCCTTATGTAGACCCTACTAGAGATGATTTTGCAAACTCATATCCATCTTTGATCTTGGCTATTCCATCAATTTTTGGAGG
Source organism: Isoetes engelmannii (assembly GCA_011763485.2). Classification (NCBI taxonomy): domain Eukaryota; kingdom Viridiplantae; phylum Streptophyta; class Lycopodiopsida; order Isoetales; family Isoetaceae; genus Isoetes; species Isoetes engelmannii. Next base: position 11,449 of record JAANSK020246321.1, read on the forward strand.
TCCGAAATGTATGAGCTTAAGGTATTCTAAGATCCAATGGAGCTCTGCACAAGGTGAAAGTTTGGCTAAACAACTCGATGGTTGATGTGGACGCAATTAAAAGTTAAGCTAAAATTATAAGCTTTTTTGTTTTTTTTTTCCAGCCTTTCTCATTTATTTTATCCCATGTTTTATTCAGAAAAAATGCTCCATGGATCCTTGCCATGCATCCTGCCACTAATCCTTTCAAACATATGCAAAAATTCTACCTTAGGTTTTTGGAAGTTACTCCGAAACCTTTTTCAATGATGATATGAGTATACAAAACCTTTTTCGACGATGATATGAGTATCGTATGTACAAATATGGTTGTTACACGGATGCAAAAAAATAGTTGCATGAGGCAGGGTTTGAACTTGCAGCTCTCAAGTTGCAAGTCATATAACTTTGCCAATTGCGCTACCTACTTTCCTTAGTAATATTCTGTTTCATTTTCCTCATATGTGCAGTAACTTCTAAGAGGTTCTAGAACATTCCAGAACCTACATGCATATATGACACTTTCAAGGTCTCATCCGTTGGAGTGGCGCAATCTGGACCATTGTTTAGATACATAGGGGAGCTTCATTCTTGTCGAACTATTTTGGTTCAATGCCAGTCTTGAGCCTTCTAGCTCAAGCCCATGTATTATGCTCTGATCTATCAAGTATACTTAGTGTTCTAGCGTATTCCTTAGATATTTTCTGCATATGTCTTGCGTATTGTCCCTTGCTTTTGCGTAGGTTCATGACACATTTGGTCAAAATATACGTTTAATACAATTACACATTTCACCAACTACCCCTCTAGTATTTCATCCCCCCCCCCTCCTTTTTTTCTGAGGGTAAGATTTTTACTTTTTTATTGATATATAAATGGTACAAAGCCCTTATTCACAAATTAGTGAAGAGCATACTAATAGATACAAAACCAGCCAATGCAATACTTTATTTGGAGCTCTCTCAACCTCTTCCTTGCTCATTAGCACTATGGAGGCCACTGCGTTTCCATACGATACTACAGCAATGGCCGCAGCCACTTCCCAACGTCCAAGTACTATGAAAGATATCCTCAATTTCCCAGAGTAAGTTGCTTCTGTAACTACAAGCATGCCCTACTAACCTAAAAAAAAAAAAAAACTGATTCTAAGATGTAGCACTTTGATTCCAAACTCTAGAAATAAATCTAATCACCCATGGCACTAGAACAACCTCGACATATAGCTTCCCCTAGCTGGGACAGTAGAGCATGCGCCTATTTAAACACCCTTCTAAAGAAATAGCTGCTTCAGCATAGCACGTCATCTGAAACTGTTCTTGCAGAAAATGCCTTTGACATCAACAACTATCTTTTTACGCATTGCTTTAACAACGGAATGTTGTATAAAGATCGCAGGTTGAGGACACAATTGACTTACGAAATTCATTTGCATCTTCATTAGGTGCATATCTATTCTATCCAGTTTTTTGGGTTTGGCACATGCTTATTTTCTTCTATGCAGAATTATAACATGCTTCGCAAATTGGATTAGCTTTTTTCTTTTTTTGTCATATTCTAGTGCCCACGGGTTCGACATAAAATATGACAACTTAAAGGTACTTGGTTAATTTGTAAATCAGCCAAGATCAATCTGGTAACTTTACGAAACATTGACATAAGAGTATCTTGTAGACTTTTCCAACAAGAAGACCTCTTTGAAACAAGAAGAGACATAGAGATTGTGTGGTCAAAACCCATGTTCTATGCCTCACTATTATATTTTGAAATTGTGGGAAGGGGCAGGCCTGCCATATGATTTGATACATACCGTTGGTATAGGTATTTGTATGGTGGCGTTCATTGCTGATGATGGAAATTGCTCTGCAGGGCATCGAAGGTTTTGGTTTTGTTTGTTTTTCGTCTTCTTGTTTGGGTATAGTTTCTTATTGGGAAGTTAGGGTTGGAAAACACTTGTCGAACATGTCGCAACACGCTAAGGCGGCCGGCATGGCGAGCATGAAGCCATTGCAGCTTTGCCGAGAATTTCAGCCAAGCATTCCGGATCTGAGTAGGATTTTATTGCACCTCGTTGGTTCTTCTAGCAGCTTTGATATACTTATATTTCTTTCAACGGGGTCCCGCTAGCTTTAATGAATCAGAAATTTAGTGAAAGAGAGGTATTGCTTCTTTTATTTGTTATATTTCTAGTGGTGTTTTTCTCGAGGATGCACCTAAGCTATAGGAGGTATATCTTCTACCGGCATAGGGTCAGAAGACAC
>JAANSK020246332.1:0-13723 GCA_011763485.2 Isoetes engelmannii
CCGTGTCCTTCACCCGAACACTTGGGCCATCACAAGTGGTTCGGGTTAGACGGAGGGCCCGACCCAGTGGTTGTGCTACTGGGAAGGGGGATTTCCCGTATCTATACGATGGGAGCATCGTATAGGGCCGGGGAGCATCACAGAGTCGATGCTATTGAGGTAAGATTACCACAGGTATATATTCGGTTTATCGCACTATCATGGTCAGCTCTCTCTTTGCAAAATTATTGGTTGGCATCCTCGAGCAACGACTGATGATATAGGCAGAAGACGCAGAGGTATGTGCTCTTACACAACAGGCTTCCGACCCAGACACTCCACCATTGACAATATTTTCACTCTCATAACCCTAATTGAAGATAGCAAGAACCATCGGCAAGATCTGTACTGTTTGTTTTGTGGATTTCGCAAAAGCTTTCGACACTGTACCTCGAGACAAGTTGTGGGACTGATTGCGGCAGATGGGGACCCTGTTCCTCGAGACAAGTTGTGGGACTGATTACGGCAGATGGGGACCCCATTCGACTTGCAAAATGCAATATATAGGGGTAGAAGCACGAAAGGGTGGATAAAAAAAGGCCCATATTTTACGTTTACATTGGTTAAATGTAGGTAGATGTAAGGCAGATGCAAGGCCCATCTTTTACATTTAATGTAGACAATATGTGGAACCTAACGTCATGTAGAACATCATGGTATGAGACACCCTTCTGTGCTTCTACCCATAGGTTATATGAGGAATGCTCAGGTGTTTGACACTGTCAGGGCAACCTGTCATCAATAGTATTGGAGTGTGCCATCACTGCCCCCTCTCTCGACGCTCTTTGATCTGTATATTGATCAATTGGAAGATTGGCTTGCTGAATATGGTGGGGTAGGGGAGGGGAGGGGGAGGGGCACACAGTTTATGCACCATATAATTCGCCAGCTCATATACACTGACGACATCATCCTATTGGCCTACAAATATGATGACCTATTGGCCTATTGGTCCATTGACCTAGTGGCTCTGACCTACAAGTATTTGGGAGTCGAAATTCCTACCACCACACACTGGGGCACTTGCATCAGGTTGTGTGTCACAACAGGTTGTAAAGCTCTATATGCCATGTAATGTAGAACAACAACCACAGGCAGAGCTATATACATGGGATCACCAGTCACACCTCTTCAGGGCCTTGGTCGAGCTTGTTCTCCTATACGGGGCGGAGGTGTGGGGTCTGGTGATATCATTGACCACCTGGAATGACCTGGAACAGGTTCAAAAGGATTTCTTAGCACGAGCATTTGGGGTAGTCCACAGTTGCATATCAGATCCTGCTGCAGGAGACGGGTTTTCCACCCCTCCAGAGGGCCGCATTAGACCGACATATCCTTTACTTCCAAAAGGTAGTCCGTATGGGTGATACCCGTTTACCAAATATGACTTTAGCTATGGCAATAGGTCCACAATGCCTCAAAGCTTGGTGGAAGGACAAACAAGCTCAGTGGTTCTCACAATGGAATGTACAGGCGCACAGGTGCATGCAGGTATGCACAAAGGACCACGATGAATTGAGGCTATACATTGATGCTTGCATCCTTAACAAACAATGGGATGCAGATGCTCTGACACATATCAATATGGCACACTATAAGTAGCAGCTCAATCCCATGCTCATACAAGGCCTTTACCACTACCTATGCACCCAATTGCCCATGAAGAAGCATAGATTGATAACTTCTATGTACACGGGTGTGCATCGCATTGAGACAAGCCGGTGGACTCAGGAGCCACACAAGGACAGGATCTGTAAGTGTTGCCAGCAGGGCGCCATTGAGGATGAATGCCATGTTCTTTAGACCTGCCCAGCATACGCTCATATCCCGGCACGTTATGTTCAGTTGGTTCTGTCTGACCAGCCACTGCATGTGCTATTGGACATGACCTCCATGGGTTTGCTGGGACATACCTTTAAGAGGTCATGGATGTACGACAAACTCACCTGTGCCTTCGTTGCAGTATTGAATTGTGCTAATATGATTGTACAGTCTACCAGCATACTTATTACTGTTAAGGTTTCTCCCCCGAAAACCCTTTGGGCGGGAGTTTTTAATCCTGACAGTAATACGCTTGCTTGCTTGCTTGTTTGGCTCCCATAGGCCAATTGGTCTTTGTGCACGATAAAGAATATATTTATTCTATTCTATTCCTATCGTTTCATTTCACATAATTCTTAGTAGTAGCACCTTTCATATCGGAAGTTTGAAACCCTGTTGAATTGTTTTCTTCCGATATTTTGGATGATGTGACATGCATAAGTTATCCCTGTGTTCGTCAAATGACGTTGAGGTTCAAGAAGAAGAAATTTTGGTCCAATACTTAAAACAAGTAATTCCATCGCCTTATATTCCCGACCATTTGTTAGAGCCAGAGTGACTACAACATTCTATTTCTTGGTGATCTCAGACATAACGTGGATTACTTGGACCTTGCTTAAACAGAGAATTAGAGGGACCACTTCTGATAGAGCCATTTACAATTATATTAGACAGAAAATTGACTCGGTTGATCTTGAAACTAACAATGAGACTCAGGACTGGACTTTGCAAAATCATTTTGCTTATAAAGTGTCACATATCTATAAGTCTTTGAATAAGACAACTTCTCCATCCAGAGCTAAAGAATATTGGCATCTCTCTGATGACACTGTCTCTAGATTATTTAAGAATGTTTGGAATAGGTATTTAAAACCAAAAGTTGAGTACTTCATCTGGATCCTTGCTAACAAAAGTGTGTTCCTAATTTGGAGAACTATGCCACACATTAGAGGCAAAATCCTGATAACACCAACTCCAATTGTCCTCTTAAGTGTAATAATGTTGAGACTATGGATCACATTTTGAACTGCCAAAACTTAAATAATTTCTGGTCATGGTTCGAGGTTACTTTTAATATTTCTAGACCTCAATCTCTCCTGCATTTCATTATGAATGATGATGAATTTAAAAATTCTATCTGCTTTACTGCATTATGGAAACATAGGAATAGGTGTCTTTATGAAGGCCATAATGCATCCTACATTTGGATCAAACTGCATTTTATTTATGTTTTAGAATTGGCTGCAACTAGTAATAACCATAGATGTCCTGACAAGTTTGATGACAGGTGGAACACCATAGGTAGCTTTTCTGGATATTTTAATCTATTTTCTTTGAACTGCCATGAAGAATTTCCTGACACAAACATTCTTTCTATCAGATTATATGGCCAGTCTCAGACGTGACATGGATGTCATAGATAATACAACAGAAGAAATACTATAGTTGGAAAATAGAATTCAGTACCTGATTCCATACACAAGCAACTTCTGGACAGGTCTAGTCAGAGGGAGGACAGATGTTGATATTTTGGACATTCCTAACAGGGAAATCACTTGAGGAATTGAATTTTGCAGAGGGACTTACCTAATGATAGAATTATGGTGGTTCCTTGAAAGAAACATAAGATTAATAACTGACCAACAGTTTGAGTTCATAGAGATTGCTACCACTATCACAGAGAGATGGCTGATACCTATGGAACTCTAATTCTTTCCGGGGCTACTACTAACGTAGACACTCTAACTATGGAGCTAAACTGGGGAAATGATCGAATCCTTACTATTTTGCCTAACCAATTCCACTTCCTCAAGAACTATCATTTGAAAGACATTTTGCCTATCATCTCCTTCCAATCCAGATCATGCACATCCTTTTTCCAGCTAAAGCTCACCTCAGGCTTCATAACATCTGCACTAAAATTTTTCTCTATGTTTACAGGAACAAATTTTGCAAAAGGCTTTTCAAGTGAAATCAAGATTGTAGAGAGCTCGAACTTTTTTATCTACATGGTGATCTTGAGGATTTGGCTCTATAGCTTCATCATAATGATGCTAGTGTACCAACCCAGAAATCTAGGCAATAGTAGTAAACAAATATGGATTGCTACATTTCGACCTGCTTGGGGTTGATTTCAGGAGCTTTTAGCTAGTTTGAGATTCAACCATTGTTTCTTGTGTTTTTGCTCTTTCTTGGGCAGTACTACAGTAGTTGCTGTATTAGTTCTTGCATAAGAACTGTTTGAAGTTGGACTTCATTCTAATTTTGGGAATTAGAACGATTGTGCGTGAGGAGTTCTAGGAACTCACGGTTGAGGGGAACTCAGGGAGTTCAAGGTAGCATAATCGTACTTACTTCTGTAGACTGTGACAATTGCATCTACACTGCTACACAACATAATTAAAAAGAGAATAAATCCTACAATGACAACATCAATGTGGCACAAAGCTTTACCCACTCACACAACACATAAAGAACACTTACTTGGATCCACATCCATGCTACTCCGAATAGGAATTGCTGCAAATTAAAATCAATCATTGGATCAGAAAGAGCAATTTATAAGCATAAAGAAAAACGTGAAGATGCTTTTACTGGATTTTAGTTTGTTGAACTTTTTTTCACATATGAATGCTGGCATAGATAATTTGATCACCCATTGAATCCTTTGTAGGTAACCTGTTATTTGGTCCACTTTCCTCCTCCTCTCCAAAATTTTTAGACCTTGAATTCTCAGTAGCATGTGTCTAAAAACTCAACCAATCAATCTTTTCTCCCTTCACTTCTTGAAGAAAATATGCAACAACAAGTGTTTGAGGAATAACACCTTCTGCATGATGTCTATCGACATAAATTTTTCTCTACAGATTCATAAATTCATCATACTTTTATTTTGGAAGCACTTTCAATCTATAGGAAGGCTTAAGTCCAACTCTGTCACCCCAAAAGTCTTTCATCTCATTCTGTTTCACGAATTTTATCTCTTTTTTGAACAAATATGTATACGTAAGGATCTTATCACCAATGCTAGGCATTGTAGGAGATATTCTGCTGCCTTTTTTAACCAGTTCCACAAACTCAAATTTCTTATAATACAAAATTAGTCTGCTTTCCTCTTCTTGGTAAGAAAAAATCCAGCTGACTAGAACATATACAAACATGATTGCTTGCGGAAAGACAGAGCCTCCATGCCTCTGGAACAGTGATCCATAAACAAGATATTCTGGCATTGCACGTAGAAAGAAAGTTTTTGAAAGCAAGGAAATTGTTGTTCCCCCAATTTTTTTTCTCCAAAAATAATTCCCCCCAAGACGTCATTATGACGCCTATTTGAATTTTAAATACTACAATTTCGACTATTTTTTAGGTACAATTATAGTTTAAAAAATGCAATTTTATGATCCAGAAAAGTATGCATCAACCCATTGCTTTTGGGATTTCAACCCCCACATGACACTCGGTCCTCAATCATATCTATCGGTTGAGATGCCTAAATATCTTATTCATGCTATTGCCAAATTCAAAATGAGCTTGCAAAGGCTTCCTCAATCATATCTATCAGTTGAGATGCCGAAATATCTTGTTCATGCTATTGCCAAGTTCAAAACGAACTCGCAAAGGCTCATAACAGAAGTTGGACGACAGATCAAGCTAGAACAAGTGGATAGACTGTGTGCTTGGGTATTGGGTGAGGTGAAATCAGAAGAACATCAGATGTAATAAAAATGATAAAATTCAAGCAAAATTCTCATCCTTTAATATGGGAAAAGTTCAAATTTAGTTCAGTTCTTCAGTGACATAGAACACTTACACTTGAAACAAATTGGCAGGCAGGCTTATACAGTAGTGCCAAATAGAATGATTAAACATTGCACCACCATAGCCATTCGTGGAAGTTAATAGGGAAAATTCCAAATATACCCCTCAAGTTTGCAAATATTCCAAAAAATACCCCAGAAACATGGTATTTGGCTCGAATGGCGATAACATTTTTGTGATCAATCAAATATAAAAGTCACCTCCATGAAACTTGAACTTGTAGATTAGAGTGAGGCCTATCCAGTAGCAGTGAAATCATTTAAAATGGAGTTGGAATCTTCAAGTTCCTGTGGTTTAAATGTGTGTCATAAAAAATAAGTCAAATGAGCATAACTTGTGCATTCCAACTCCGATTTACCTGAAATTGATCTTGTTGGAAAGATCTTATTCTGATCTATAATGTTTGTGAAGACAACGTTTTAATTTGAGGTCTCATAAAAATGTTATTACCATGTTTACAAAAATACCCTTCATTTGGAAGGCATTTTTGGAATATTTGTAATAAAGGGGTATCTTTGGAATTTTCCCAAAGTTAATATACACACTTACTCACGAAAACAGGGCAGAGAGTCAGTTGGTGAATGTCATAAGGCACCTCAATTTCATGTTACATACATGAATTTTCTAAATTGACAATCAATTCGCCAAGATCAAGTCTGATGGCCAATGCTGACCTTGATCAAATTACCAAGTAACAAACATAATAGATGCAATAAGCTCCACTGCTATAAAGAAATTCTTATAAGAAAAGGAACTTTTACACATGCTGATCTAACCAGAGTTTGATTTGAGAAGTGATAATAGTTCTGTTCTCTTCAGACTCACCTTGGAAAAGAGAATGGCGCATACCATCATACAGTTTGAGGGTTTTGTCCTGACTTTGAGCTCTGTTATACAGCTCCTGGCTAGCAGTTGGATCAGCAACAACATCATCAGTTCCATGCATAACAAGAAAAGGAGCTTTAACCTTTTCCAAATTCTTCATCAGATATGCACACATGCCAACAAGTTCTCTCATGGTTCCAACCCTAGGCTTACCTGTGTAACGTCTTGGATTTCCACCAATGAGTTTACCTCTTTCTGGATCCCTGATAGCCTTTCTAACTATGTTGTTCTCAGGCATAACAGCCCATGAATCAGCAAATCCAAGCATCAGCATCCTGTATCCATACAGATGAATCAGGGATGGTTTCATACCATCAGGAATCATAATCAATGGAGCAGAAAGAATAATCCCATCCCAGCCTTCAGGATCTTAATGCATAAGTAGGGTTATACCTCCTCCCATGGATTCGCCAAATAAAAACCTTGGCAGATCCTTGTATGGCAAAGAGTCCCTAACAGATTTAAAATAAAGAAGCGATGTCTCTGCAAATTTGTGCACATCATAGACATAGCCGTGGATACCTTCTGATCGGCCATGACCTAACAGATCCGCCGTAAAGGCGCCATAGCCCCATTGCGCCATTAATATCGCCAAGCTCTGAAATAGCCATCCTGCATCGCTGCCGTAGCCGTGAGTAAGGCAAACTATGGCTTTTGGAGATTGATCCAAGGGAAGAAAAGATTGAGTAAAGATCCTTCCGTTTGGAGTATCAAAATACTGCGAGGAATGCTTGATGCCCTGTGACGAATAGAACTCTTCTTCCGGCATGTCGCCCCAATAATTTGCAGGTTTGCTCTGCTCCGCCATGGTAAGAATCTGCTACGAGATCTAAACCTAAGCAGATAAAAGTTGGATGAAAATGCTCAAGTTGAGCTCCACGTCCTGCCCTGCATATCAGATTCAGATTTGGATTTAAGAACGGAAATGGGCTGTCAAATGCAGCAAAATTGAAGATCGGAGCAGAGGATGAGACTGGATGGCCCGCGTTTGCAGAGCATCTGCTCGAGAAATTAAAGCGCCTCAGACGGTGCACTTTTAGCGGTGACGATTTACCCACTCCTTCATCACGGCCGTCAAATGCGCTAGCCTACTTTCGTTGAATGTTTGGTAAGCAAACGTCTTTGTTTGGTAAGCAAATGTCAAAGTGTGTGTCTTTTATGAATAACACTTTTTTGGCTTGAGAATATTTCCCACTACATTATTGAAACATTTCTTAGAAGGAAGATCATAGCTTGGATTGCTTCCCAATTCCCCATAACATTATTGAAACATTTCTTGAAAGGAAAATCACCAGCTTAGATAAAATCACCAGCTTAGGTGCTGCATTTCTCATATTATAAAACCACCAATTTAACTATTATACAAACTGCAGCTAGTGTTTTAGTGCTTGTCTACATCGGATTGGCATTTGCTTCAAATTGCCCAAAACCACATTTTAAATTCCTGTTTCTGACCGCATCAATCCCTAAAAGAATAAATTTTGAAATGAGGGTAGGCAGCGGGTGCGCATCATGTCACGGAAGTTATCATGCCTCACATGTCTCACAATGATAACACAATAGAATGTAGGCAGAGAAATTTAGTGTCTTTCTTTACTTCATTAATAACTTTATAATTTACAAGAATTCTAGGTAGTCGCGAACATTTCTCTTTCCCGCCTTCCCTATGTTTGGAAAAGTGAAGAGGAATAATAACTTTATAATTTACAAGAAGTTTAGGCACCCGCGAACATTTCTCTTTCCCGACTGTGACGAGCCTGCCGAGTTGACCGTCTTGGCAACTCGGCAGGTTGTTATGAAAACTTTACAAAAACTATAATATAGGTGAAGATTTTAATCTTCCATTTGCAATTGAGAACGATCCATTCTTGTATATCTGAAGAATTTAATATTCCATTTGCAATTGAGAATGATCCATAACGTCCATAATAGATATAATTGAACATTAAACTAAAGCTTTCCCTTCTAGAAACTTCCAAACTCATCCACGATCCTGATTAGTACCCCTGCTACTGGCCCGAGTACCACCTTGCTCAATAACTGCATGCACTCAAAGGGGTTAGTCCTCGTGACTAAATGGGGTCTATAACTGTTGTGCATACTTACAAATATCTTGTAGTCTTGGATAACAAAACATAAACAAATCAAAAATCAAGATCCTATGGTGCAATGCTAAACAATGACAATATGACCAAGAAGATACAATCACAAACAAGAACATATCCAAAGTACCAAAACATCATACACGTAGCTCCGGGAGACTGGGAAACTCAGCCAGCCTACATACAGGCCCCGTCAATAGGATAACGCTCAGCTAGCTTACATTCCAAGCCCTGTAGCGAGGTTGGTGGGGTGAATCTCGTATGTGCATATCCTCTCAACCCACATCTGGCACATGTTACAAGCAGTTACCTCTGCGCCTATGCAATCGAGGAACACGGTCGAAGGCGAGAAACTACGGAACTCCGGCGGACTCTGGCATAGCCAGCAACTCCAACAGACCCCAAGCCATAGCCATAGTTGAAACTTGAACTCCGGCATAGCTGGCAACTCCAACAGACTCCACCATAGCCAGCAACTCTAGCAGACTCTGTCATATCCAGCAATACCAGCAGTCCTCCAAGCCACACCTTACCTTGACGTTGTGGAATGGTCGAGGTTGCGATTCTAGTGTGAGCAGGGCAGCCTGGCTACTGCCAGCACCCGGGCTCACACCAGAATCGACTCCCTCTTCCCATTCCACATAATATCTCAATCAAATGCCTAGAATGCATACAAATTTCAACTTTGCCTTGCAGGCTCTACCAAGATATTTATTTAATTATTCCTAAATTCTTTACCCAAAAAGCACGATTCAAGCAGCTTAGATAACTCAATTTTGAACCAATGTGGAAATCCCCACCTGAAAACAAGATTGATGCTAAATCTTCAAGCTCTTGCTTCCACAACTAGGATGAAATCCTCCAGAAGGCGTTGCCTCCTTAGTCTGTGCCTAACAAGTGGTATAACTTTTCATAGATTATCGTGAGATGCAATATACATCATCAATCAAACTAATTTCAAGACAGAAGTTAAAAGCAAACCTACATGATCATTCAGGAGGTCTGGTCCAAACTCCACATTTTTTTTTTTTACTAGACTTCGAGTCCAATTGAATATTGCATATTTGTATTTCCTTGGATGCAGCTTTACACATATCATGAACCACTAAAATCCTCCTTGTGCCAGATTTGCTTCAAAAAAATAATGACCTTTTGATACCATGTAAGTAAATCTCGAAAAAGTAGCTGGTACAAATGGCCATGGTAAGAGTGTGTGAATTTAAGCTGCTTAATTTCTCCAGGACGAGGATCACAGAAACCCATGAGACCACTTTTCCTAATACCATCATGTAACTGTTTTGAACAAACCACAAACAGCTTAAATCAACATGCTACGAGCTAGTTATCATTCACACGACCTATTCGCTTTCTCAAACGCCTTGAATAAAATACCATAAGTAAGCATGTTAGGAACCAACCCCAGTACCTTCATTTCCAACAACAATTCCTCAGATTTCTCGCGTAAGCCTGCATGTCCATAGGCATCCATCAAGGAAGTGTACACGTAAATGTCAGGTTGAATCCCTGACTTCATCATGTCATGTCATGCGTTCCATGATAGCTATAAACCTCGATTATTCCAGAAATGTAATTATGTTTGGTTTGCAACTAGCAAAGCACATCTCATTCTGAACTTTTCTGGCATCTTCATATAGCCCTTGTACTGCAAGTCTTATATCAGGCTGCAAAGAAGGAAAATCTTCTGTAGTTTTGTTGAAAATAGACAAGAAATATGCCTTGAATTTTACAGGAGTAATCCATCACAGACAACCAGGTTGCTTGACAATCCAACCCTTGTCTGCATCTTTGACAGAAAGAAGGGACTTAAGAGCCAGATTAAAGAGAAAACGGTGCAAACTTAAGTCGGCTCTTGAAAAAGATAAACGGATTAAGGGCGTTCTAGACAAATATTCTGCAACATGGTACTTACTGTTTGACGAAATGGCTGGCCAGAAGTAGGAGTTTGAGATTTGAATGCCATTGACAGTAAATCTGGTTGATAAGTGCTTCATCCAGCCTGGCATTGCAGAACATTCTAATAAGGAATCCGATGTGCTACTGGTCCTGCAAAACATTATCACTGACTGATGGAGATAGTAGAGATAATGGAGATGGTGGAGATGGAGATAGCCACCAAACCTCATATCCTTATCTTCATCTCATATCCTTCTGACAAAAAAAAAAGTTATCATTTTGAATACCACTTCTTTCAAATCCCTTTTGTCAAACAAGCTGGAGCAATATAATGGAGATAGTGGAAATAATGGAGATAGTGGAGATAGAGATAGCCACCAAACCAATCATATCCTTATCTTCAAAACTGGGAGAAGTAGGTCATATAATTTTGATGGTTTCCTCGAACATATTTTGGTGGTTAGATATTTTTGGCAAGAATGTCAAATGTTGTGGAAGACAAAGAGGTCCATGGGCTAGCAAGAAGTGTTCAAATTCTTCCAAACCACCTTTGCCTTTCCTAGTATATAAAACATGAGAAATTCCTATATTTGAAGTCAAGTATGGCTGGAAGACAAAGCTATAGCATTCTTGTGCTCTTGTTTACCATCAGAGTTGCATTTGTAAGAAATTGCATCTTTTAGAACATGATTTGCTATCAACAAAATGCATGTGAAATCATTTTTATAAGGTTGCATGTTAAGAACTGGTGCTTAGATTTTGTATCTTGTAGATCATTTTCAGAGGGTTGTATAGTGAGAACTGGTACTTAGAATTTGTATTTTTTCAGAATGCATATGCATGTATTGTTAATGATGGGGCTTGTGTTGTTTAGGCCATTTTCTTCTTTTTGTGTCTAAGGCATTTGCTATTGTAGGGTTGCACTTACTCAATCGCTGTCAAGACCGATTGTCGAAGAAGTGCTGGTACAGATGCCAATGTAAGTGTACAATTTTATAATGCTGCTGGCCAATTTGTGACTTTCAACAACCTAGATGATCCTAGGCGTAATGACTTTGAGAAGTGCAACTATGATACCTTCACTAGGCAAGGTGCATGCATTGACGGGATTTGTCGCATGCGTGTATGGCATGATAATTCTGGTGATAAACCAGGGTGGTATCTGAACTTTGTAGATGTTTCAAAAGATGGAGCTGCTGCCAGACGATATACTGTCCATAAAATATAAGGCATATGAAGACATATTCATATGCTTATGTTGACAAATATATGCAAACTAGAATGTATGCCCGCTGATGCCGGCATTAGTCGCGGACATGTGAATGTGATATAACGAAATCTATAGATGGAATAGAAAGCTATAATCTACAGATATCATGTTTGAAGGTGTAACAAAGTGTCAATTACGAATGGTTTAGGATTTCATATGTTAAGCATTAGCCATGGGTGCATGGAATGAATAGGAATAATGGAATGCATAATATGGAATGGAGTAGACATGATGGAATGTATAGAATTTAGGGTATTGGTTGGCGCCTATGATAGCTTAGGATTTTGTCGAAGATCACAAATCTAATACGTAGTCAAAACAATTACAACTACAATATAGTGGAACATTATAGATTAGTGTGTCGATTGGGAGGCGGAAGACGTGTGGTATATTTTAAGTGTGTACCATAACATCTAGTTAGCCATAGTGTGTGTATTTTTTGTGAACCCAAAATGTTGTGCATTTTTATGAACCCAAGATCCATGCGTAGCTATTGAGCAAGATATTTATGCGAATGCAAGTGAGAGTCAAGAGGGCTATTGAACACAAAAAAAGAAGAATGAATGTAAATGGTTCACCAAACAAACAAATCTAACCTTCACGTTTAGGTACTTGTGGTGATTGAATGTTAAGACGAAAAATGGATGGTACCAGTATTGTGTATTTGAATGTTGATAGTGAAGTGGCAAGGAATGGAGGTCTTGACTTGGACTAAACTTTTGCTGCAAATACACATAATTGGTGTTTGATGCACCCAAGATATTGTTTGTACTTTGGTACAGAAGGCCCCCAAAATTTGAATTGGGGTAAGATTGTGGCAAAGGTAGGCCTATTTTTGGGGGGCGTGGCTTTATTTTGTTTTTTTGGTTATTAGGGTTGCATGGTGCGGAATTAGAAGCCCCCGTGCTTGCACGGGGGCTTCCAAACTTGGAATCGTTGAAGTGGACGGCTTCTTCTAGGTGTTGTTTGCAGTCGATTCTGAGTCCTCTGTGTGCGATGGCTTCAGCGAGCTCTGCAACGGCAGGTAAGGTCTGAGTTTCAGGGTAAGCATGTTGTTCCGGAAACTGGCCAGGGCTGCTGGGAAGAATTCGGTTGATGCTGAGGGTAGGCCCCCAGAGAGTAGCTCTGTAGCAGCATGCAGGGGTTTGTTGAAGGAGTTTAGATTGTCAGATGATTCTTTGTTTCACAAGAGTGATTTTGTGGAAGTAGAATCAGAGAGTCTTGCACATGGCTCTCCTCTTGGTAATCAACGGCCTGGACAGAGTGCTGGTGTTGTTGTGGATGTTCCTCCTATGGTTGAAACCGGGCTGCCTGTGTCTAAATGCACTAGTGTCCCTTCTTGTGAAAATGTTCATGCTTGTCAAATGCCCGGTGTCCCTCCTGTTGCTGAAACTCGTATTCCTGCTTTCCAATTCACCAGTGTGCCTTCGGTGTTTATGGATAAAGGCCCTGGGAAACAGATATTCCCTCATGGTAAGAAGATCCCGGTGAGGAAGAGAGTTATCACAAAGCCTGAAAGGCGTGCTGCTGGTGTTAGTGATGAACGTTCTTGCCTTGATGTTAGTATTACGGTTAGTGTTGGTGGCACAGACGTATGGGACGGGATTTACAATGCAGTGTGTAATTTCATGGAATCTGAATGTCTAGCTGGAGTTATAAGTCTTGAGAGGGGATCAAATCTTGATCACCTTCATGTACAGGGTGTTGTGAGAATCGTGATGAAGACTCCTATGGCTGTAAACTCCAGGCTGAAGAAATGGTTAGGATGGGACACGCATAAGCCTGCGGGGGGTCTGATCCTTTGCAAAGCTTTGCGTGATACTAGGCTTCACTGTTACGAAGGAATGATCGGATATTGTCTAAAGGACATTGG
>JAANSK020246343.1:0-13723 GCA_011763485.2 Isoetes engelmannii
TTGCCCTGTTCCTTGAGCGCCTTCGGGCCATTGTACATTTGATCTCTGTATAATAGAATTCTTGCCGGATCTTGGCGTTTTCTTCTGTATTTTCGTACTCCTGTTCCGTGTTTTCCGGTTAGGTTCATGACAGTTTCCCTTCCATCCCCATGGTAAAAACTAGACTTCAAACGAACATGATGATATCAATTAAATACAGTTTGAATTAATACCAAATAGATTACTAACTCTTTTCCCAATAAATCTCAATTCATTGCCTTCAAAAGCTTTATATTGAGAGTGGTCAAAAGTCACCTTGAAACCTAGGTCAACTGTTTGACAAACGGATATTAAATTTCTACCAAGCTTGGGACACAAAGTACATTCTGCAGATTAACAACTTTTCCATTGAGATCATAGAGCTCCAACACACCTACATCTTCCACCTTTTGCAAATTACTATTTCCTACTTGAACATGTTGATTCCACTGCAATTCTTTAATAACTTTGAAGAGCAAACTATGGACCTTTCAGCTCCACTATCTATAATCATCAAATCATCATTATTAATTTATTCGCTACAAACTGAACATGTTCTAGATGATCTTACCTCTTCTTCTTCACCAACTGTACCATCTTCCAACTTGACTTCTTCAGCAACATTTGCCTCATACTTATTGTTTCTTCCTCTACCTCGACCTCTTCCCCTAAATGCATTGTTCTAACCTCTTCCTCCTCCCCCCTCCCTCTAAATTTGTTATTTTCTTTAGGAGGACACGCTGATGCTAGATGGCCTCTACCTCCACAATTGTAGCAGTTTACCTCCTTGGAGACATTTGGGCAGTTCACCTTTAAGTGATCATACTGGTTGCAGTTATAGCAAGGTCCAACGTCTTTCCCCTTTGAATAGCTGATGCCTCCTTTTCCTCAGGTAAATATTATTTGAGCAGCATCTTCTTCTCCCAATACCTTACCCTGTTCTAATTCAGTCTTCAACATTATTTCAGCTTCAATCTTAGTCTTGTCCGTAATGGGCATGCTGCTCCTCTTGTACAGGTCCCATAGGCCAATTGGCCTCCGTGGACGATAAAAATGATATCTTATCTCATCTTATCGAATGAACATTGAAATATACCAAGTGTTGAGACTGCGCTGGAAATGGCTAAAACCCGTTGTAGATGTATATAAAAAACTCATGCACCTTCTAAATCAGCAATAATGTTATCAACATTCTGTAAGAGATCATTGACATCATCATTCTCATTGAACTCCGATCTCATCTCATTCTCCATAACATCTATTTGGGAGGATGTTTTTTCCTCATAGTTTATTAGCATATAGTTCCACATTTGCTTTGGAATCATCCCCCTAATTTTTAAAACAATACTAGCACTGACCTTGATCAGTATGATATCTTGAGCCTCCATAATTTTTGCATTGTCTTGTCCAATGCCTCCACCAGAAGTTGCACTATCTCTGGTCACCTCTTCATTAATTGTGCTAGAACTTCCCTCAGCAACATTTGCAAGTCTGCTTACCATACTTCTCATTCTCGCTACTTCATTGTTCTCAATAAGATCCCATACATCTTCTATTCGGAGAACATGCTTTATCTTTTCTTTCCAAACCTGAAATCCCAAGTCTCCCTTGAAGACATTAATTGCACTCAACAGCCACCTTCGAACCTGCTAGACATTCTGTCTGCAAAGCTCTGATACCAATGTAAGTAATAATCCTATAAAAATTATTTTGAATAGATATTTCTAGATGAACTCAACTTTTTCAACTCTTCATATTCAATATTTATAGGATTATACCATTACAACTATTAGAACAATACTTCTGTAAACAATTCCAAAGATTAGATTTTTAATCATAAGAAAAAAAATACTCAAACAGCCTTAGGACGGTATTGTAGCAATTTACTATTCTATGGTATTGAAAGAAACATTGTAGCAACTCATACTTACACTTATCCCTTGGTTTACACTTCCGGATCTTGATCATGTTATTCTAAATCAACTGAGTAAATCTGTCTATACATCTTATGCTGGAGGTCATGCCATCACCGATGATCCAAACTTTTCTAGTATTGGATCAAGCCTAGTTTTTCCCTCCTTTCTTATCCGTTGAATGATCGGAGTGTCATATAACTTCTTTAAGAATACTATGTACACCCGTTAATATTCAGTAACAAATAATAATCTAGGTTATCTCAATAACCTAGATCACTCTAGATAAAACATCAAGTGCACCATTACAATTTGACTATGGCTTCTAGAAATTCTGTACTGTGGCTATGGTTCTGTTACTGCGTCTCATGATGCTATTCTTTAACAAATAAATTTAGTGAACTTGAGTTCAACTTTCTAAACCTCCTTGCATCTCACTCATTATGATATGAATGTTTAACAGCTTCATCATGAATGAGGTAACTTTAGGCACATATTGACTCTTGGTCCAACTAATATCACCCTACACTCTATACACCTCGTCCACATTCTTCTTGGGACTTGGATTTAGTATGTTCTAGACGTCAAGGGATAATTACAACAGTCGTCCTCATTCTCTTCTTGCATAATTAGAAGGGGTAACTCATCCGTCAAACTATTCCTGGCTCAATTGCTTCTTTTCCAGTATAAAACGCTGATTTAACCCGATTTCATTTACAATTCTTTGGATTATTGAGCTTCCATTCTCTTATGATGCCTTATCTTTTCTAAACCATGCAAGGGGTCTTTCAGTCCATGACATTCACTGGTGTTATTCTAGCTGCCCGTAAATTATACTTGTTCTTACCCCTATTAGTAAGTTCTAACTACTGAAAATAATCAATTCCAAACACTTAAGATAACTTAAAAGCTTATCTCCGTACCTCCACCTTCCTCTGACATTCCGCCTTCCTCGTCTTCCCTAATCCCTTTTGCTTGATCAAGGTACTAGTTGGCTCCATCTTCAATGGAGGGGACTAG
Source organism: Isoetes engelmannii (assembly GCA_011763485.2). NCBI lineage: Eukaryota > Viridiplantae > Streptophyta > Lycopodiopsida > Isoetales > Isoetaceae > Isoetes > Isoetes engelmannii. The sequence goes on from JAANSK020246343.1 coordinate 2,952, forward strand.
ATGTATTGGGTTCATGCTTAGGGTTTATGCGGCAAAATTTTGATCGGTCATATCCCTCATATCTAGTGTCAGAATTCATGTGCTTGGGCTTGTTGGAGAGCTGGTTTAGAGAGCCTTCCACGAGTGTATGATACCTGCATGCATGGGTCCATTTCAGTGCTTATACCAGCAATCCGAACTGTGTGCTAGGGTTTCAGTGGCAGCCGATAGAAACTTCGATGGCCCGTATCTCTCACATCCGGTGTCAGATCTTTGTGTGCTTGGGCTTGTTGGAAAGCTGGTTCTGAAAACTTCTAATGGTACATGACACCTGCATGTTTGGCTTTGTATCTGGGCTCAAATCATCAATTTTATGAGCTGTGTGCTAGGGTTTATGTGGTAGCCCATAAGACATTTAGATAGGCGTATGTAATGGGACAAAGGTGGGTGTGATAAAGTGCTTGGAGGATTTCAGGCAAGCGGTTGTAGGATAGCACCCTAGTCATGGCAACCCTAGTGATAGAGGAGACAGATGAGCCCGGAGTCCCTGACATGCATGTGGATATACATGTGGATGGCGTTGACATGCAGTCCCCTACCTGGGCTAACATGGCAGTGGAACTTCTCTTGGAAGAGTACATAGATGCCATCCCCAACCGCAGACCAGACAACACAGGGAAAGTTGAGAGGTTCACACTTAAAAGAGAGGCACGAGCAAAGTCTCGTGCAATATAGATATCTACGTCAGGCATATGACATACACTCTAGCTTGGCAGCAAGCCGCACCTGTGCATCGATGCCACCAGTCCAGACACCTGAGGAGCACCGAAAACAGGTTCACGAGATGGTGGAAAGCGACGCAGCTCGAATCGCTGCTTTGGTATAGGACATGCAGACCTCCACACCCAAATTTCTCAAGAGGCAACTGGCTACAGAAAAGCAGTGTGTTTCAGGCATGGAGGCCTGTATACAACAACTTGAGGATGACCTTTGCCTAGGACACTCTGAAAGGCAACAAGATAGGGCAAGGCTAGTTGATCTCCAGGCTAGTCTGAACACTCTGTCCTCCAGCATTGGCACCATGGTTTGCACTAAAGAAGATTGTGAGCAGGGGACTCAGGCACTCTTGGCCCAACTTCACGTAGAGGCTGAAGAGATGGCAACCTTCCAGACCAAGGTCGCAGGCAGGGATTCAGAAGAGAAGGAAGAAATGAAGATTCTATGATTGTCTAGAGTTCTCAGACCCGAAAGTGTTGAACTTTCTATATGTAACATGCTCTCAATAGGCAGATGGGTATTTTGCAATGATGTATTAAAAATGTCAGCATACAGACTCCTTTAAAATTTAGCAAGAAGGTTTTCTTATGTGAGAGTAAATATTAACCAACTAACCTCATTAATACTGGCAAATGTCTCATAGTAGTATTCATTCACCTGAATTAGAAAGCAATCCATCGGAACAATACATTAAAAGATGGTTGTAGTCCCTTTTGTGTTGCATCATCCCATCTAAACAAATAGACATGACATTTTGAAAGTCAGATGTTGAAGCATCGTTTTCATCACCTCCCTTTTGCTTAATCACTAGTTCAAAGGTTCGAGCATTCTCGTTGCAGAAGCACAAAACTCCAGATTAGAAAGAACCAGAAGCACAAACTCCAAATTTAGAAAGGCCTGGAAAATTCAAAAATTTGGGAATGGTCAAAACTATTTCGAAACTAGTCCGGTTGCCCTTGCCATATGGGCAAAACTCAGCAATCAAATTCTAATGTGAACGATCTATTTGAAGCCTAACTCACAATCAAGTTCTGATGTGAACGACCTGTTTGAAGCATGACTTTGCCACACGACAGAGGTAAACCTAGAAATTGGCTCAATTGAGATGCACCATCTGTAGCACCACCCTCAATTGCAAATACCATGAACGCATGTTGCATGTCTCCACATTGCGCTCAAAGAAGCGGGGAAGTAATGTTCATTAGTTTTTCTAATTTTCTTAGCCTGCGATGTAAAAATTGAAGGATAAACGAATAGTATTAAAGTTTTGGTGACATGTAAAATTTATGTTGTGGTGGGGGCTAAATATGCGCAGCATATGCCAACAGATACCAAAACTAGCTCCCTTAACAAAAAGATTCTTTTAAGTTGAGCAAAACTTGCACACAAAATCTAGACAAGCCTTTGTTGAAATGGAGGAGACGAGATGGTGGAGCTGGGGCGCTAACAGCGGTGGACAGCTAGGAAATAGTTCCAAGGAAGATGCCCTTGTTCCTGTCCCCATTCTTTTTCCAAGCGAAATAGCTGCTATTCAAACTCTGGCCTGTGGAGGTGCTCATGTCGTCGCCCTGTCGGGTATGTTTTTTCTGTTCAGTATGCAATATATATAAACTTTACCAAATCCTTAATCGCATCAAGCTATCTTATCCAATCCGTAGGAACTCGTAATTTGGAAACCGGCTAGTTTGATTTTGTGTTGTTCTTAGCCTTCGTATGCGAAGAACAAACAGAAAAATACAGTTTTATAGTTCGGTTCTATCTAAACAACAGAGGGCGGAGGCGTTGTTTCTTGGGGGCGAGGATTGTCTGGGTCGCTTGGCCACGGTGATGGTGCAAGCACAGACATTCCAAAACCAGTGAAGTCTCTGGAGGGTGTGAAAATACGCCTTGTTGCTGCTGGTTGGGATCACACAGCAATTGTTACAGGTAAGTTTCCATCAAGGGAGATAATCATCAGTTATTTAACCTTGAAAGAGCACTACAAAAGTTATATAAGCTCCAAAAGGGCTGAGGAGACATGCCTGCCTTGGCAATTTTGCTATTATTTGCATTAATCCTACATTGAAATCTAAGAGATAGCCATTGGCCTATGGCAAAAAATCGTCATATAAAGATGGAATATGTGAAATTGTTCAGCTGTTAATTCTAATTGGTAGTTGCTTTCATTAGATACAGATTGTCTCATAAATGTTCATGCCAGAAAGGTGTTCACAATCTATGAGTCGAATTTCACACGTCTTAGTTTTTTCATTGGCCTCTTTAACAGATGTAGGAGAGCTTCTTACATGTGGAAATGGCCATTTTGGACAACTTGGTCATGGAGATTTGGCATCCCGGCTTACTCCTTGCAAAATTACAAGCTTGGCGGCAAAAACTGTTGTATCAGTTTCCTGTGGCATGAGACACACAATCGCACTTGTCAATGGTAATGAACATAGGCATATCTTGGTTCATTAATTGCTTATGGTAACAGGGAGAAAATACAGCATAATGTCCATATAATATCAGGTCCATGATTGATCTTAATTCTGTTTGGTAGGATATGTGTTTCTGCTTTTCATTTTCTTTGTTCTGCAATGTCCATGGCCCATGCATGAAGGTGGTAGCTGTCAAAATCACTGACAAACAGGAGACTTGGAGGACACGGCAGTAATGGCGTTTGGCTCATTTTCTCATGGTCAGCTCGGTCTTGTCCCATCTTTCAATGATGTTCAAGGTAGTCATGCAAAGCGCGCAAAGGGCATCTGTATGCCAAGTCATGTTACCAAATTGGATGGCCTCAAGATTTCTACAGTTGTCGCCAATGGGGACCATAGTGCAGCTGTCTCTAGTAAGAACTGGACCTAACTTCCTATTTGGGTAATAAACTTGGATCTTATTTTTTGCATTCATGTGTCTTTTATCATGAGTGAAGTCTTAGAGCAAATTGTTTATATCTTGGGAACATAGTCAAGTCTATATATGAACATGATTAATTTGAGTTAGAACACATTTTTTCCAAAGAAAAAGAACATCTGCACAGTTGCATTTTAGTTGCACAAGCATTCAGCTATGTAGGATTTCTGGTATTTGCGTGTGCTAGTTTGATGGGAAAAGACCGCCCATTCCAACTTCAAGAAACATTTTTTTGATTGTTTGGTGGATGAATTGCTGATCTTTTATTTCTATCATTTTTGAACTGCATGTATTAATTGTTAAACAGTTAATCGTGACCGTAATCAAGTTACTCATGTTCAGGCAATGGAGCACTTTATCTTTGGGGTAGAGGGTTCGGTGGCGGTAAAGATTTATTACTTCCTATCAAAGTTGGCAGTTGTCATTTTCGCCAAGTATCTCTTGGCTGGAATCATGGTCTTGGTCTTACAGGTAAATGCTTACAACATTACCACATTTAAAGTTCACTGACATGCAAATTTGATTATCGCTAATTATATGTTGCCAGTCCAATGCAAAATATTTTTGGCCATTTATTCAAAATTAAAATCAGTTGTAATTGACTTTGTTGGTATTTATAATTCACCGCAGCGCAGTTGGCCTAAATAGATTAAGTACATAGGATGCTTGATGCTATGTTACCAGCAGAAGGCATAAAAGCATCAAGTCAGCCTGGATCAAAACAAAGCTGTAACTTTGTTAAACTTTAGAAACAATGGGCTTAGTTAGTTCATTCGAGGTTCCAGACATAAATAGGATCTCTCAATTTTCCAGTGAGATTTCAGGTAAAATTGAAATGAAGTCAATGGTCAGATAGCTGTCAGAATTTCGAGATTATAAGCAGGATCAGTTTATTGAAACCGCAAGGTAATTGTTACAGTGGGCTTACAGTGGTAACAGTGTTTATTCCTTCCTAGCTGTTCGACATCATGCATGAGCACCAGGCATCCTGACTCCAATACTTTTCAGGAACCATCAGATTGTTTCCTTCCTGCTCTCTATGAAGCTAGTAGTTGCCTTCAGTTCTAGGATGTTTTCTGTTCCTGAAGTTCTATTTTACTAACTTCCTTAGACTTTCTTATTACTGTTTTGTATTGCAATTGACGTGTTAACTATTATATGTCAGAGGACGGTCAAGTCCTTTCATGGGGCAGTAATCGGCATAAACAGCTTGGTAGAGCTCAAAGTAATAATTACCAATTCACAAGCGAAGCTTTGTCTAAAAATGCCGATTTTGATTTTGGAATAGCGGAGGTAGAGTATTTACAAAACAAGAAGGCAATTTGGGTAGCAGCTGGAGCAGAGCACAATGCCGTTGTACTGGGTAAGTTGATAGGCAATGTGCGTCTATGTTTTATTTTATTCTACCGTTGATTTTAAATGTGCCTATTTATAGCAGATAATGGTTTAGTTGTGACTTGGGGTTGGGGGGAACATGGACAACTGGGCCTAGGTACAACTGACAATGAAGAATATCCACAAGCTGTGCCTATTAGCTTCAATAAGGCCCTGATAACTAGGGTATACTGTGGATCTGGTTTTACTATTGCAGGTGGGAAGCATAATTTTGGGCATTGCATCCAAAATGCATAACAGTATTAGGCATTGCGCCCAGTGTTGCTGGGTATCCCATCCTGTTCAGGATATCATTGCATTCTCTATTTGCCTTTTCTGAGGGGGAGGCTAAGTCACGAGGAGAATGACGAGTCAAATATATTCAAATCGATTGTACTTGGATGGAATCAACCTCAAGAAATAAGTCATATTTGGTTCGCGAAATACTAGTGTATGAGCATAATATCCACATTTTGACACATGCACTTGGTGAACAATCCGGCCGAGCATGGTTTAGAATTTTTTGAAGGCAGTCAGCATGGTTTAGAATTATCGTTAGACATACAGTCTAAGCAGGTTTTATATTACTTGGAATATGCAATTAAAGGTCAGTGTATGCACTAATCATGAAGTTCTTCAAATGGCAAAATGTTACACTAGAATATTTCTTAGTAGATTTGATGCTCTAAACTGGGCAATGGATTGGATAGTGTTCTACTTAATATGTACAGCAAATGTGAGTAATTAGAGGGTAGTCATAAGGTCTTGGAAAGGATGCAGGAGAAACATCTGGTTGCCTGCAATCTTATGATTACAGCCTATGCCCAACATGGGCAAAATAGTAATGCCATGGTGATGTTGGCTACAATCTGCAATCCCAAACAGGATTACTGTCATTCCTGTGCTTTGTTCATATGCTGGCTAAAATGCAGGAACGAATAAGACAATGCTTTAGCATCGCAGTATTCTAGAAATGACTCTGTAGGTTCGGGGCCAGTTGGTGATGTAGTTCAAAGGAAAGATTATGTCAAGCTGGTTCATGTTAAAGGACCGGTTATAAGATACTAAAATGGCAACTTTAAATTCTTGTTCTAAGATTTGGTGTCAGTGCACTTCTCATCAAATTGATTTGTGTTCTCAATGTTCCTTGGTCCCAAGAAACTGTCTTGTGGAAGAAAGATTATGCAAGCCTAAAAAGAAAAATATGGATGACTCTGTTGGAGCAGGAAGTTCCAATCCAAGCATTAAAACAAGGTACGCTTATTTTTCCCCGCACTTCATGTGACGTGCTGAATATTCCAAAAACCTTATTGATAGAAAGGATGGAAGGCACAAGAGCAAAGAATCAGAACGAAGCGGACGAGGGCTGTGGTTGGTTCTCTACTGCCAACATGAAGGCCTAAAATTTTCTAAAGGAGATGTGCATTGGACATTTCTTCAGCAATTTTTTATCTGGCCTTAGCAACTTGTTTTCCAAATACATATTTCAAAGTGGGCCTACTTGGCTGCATATAAAAAATTGATGCCAAACATCCTTTCTAGTATATACATATTATAGAAATCTGGAAGTAATTACGTTATTGCCCAAAAGTTAGCTTCAAGATCTGAATCTCAACATCGTCGGTATTCACAGCTTAATTTTCAGAGCTTTGTAACAGGCATGCTCTACTCTGCAAAAGAAAAACAAATGTCAAACAGAGACAATGAAAAATGATGAACCCGACTCACATGATATGGAGATCAACAGCATTAGGAATGCTTCAAAACTTATAACACTAATAGAGGAACTCCACAAAACCAAAACGCTAGCAAGCACTTTTGCAACATGAGAACGTCCCGACCTTTTGCTTAAAACATAACACCATGGCATCTGAAATCCTTGCGCCTTCCTTTAGCAACAAGAGAAATAGAAAGCGAAACTTACATTGGCATTTGGAATTGACAATCCTTGCACCTTCCTTTAACAATAAAAGAAATAGAAACCAAAACTTACATCAGCATTTGGAATTGACAATCAAATGCAAAGCCAAATATTCTACTTGAAGAATAAATAGCAACAACTACAGAGGGCCCAATATGAGAAGTTTCAAAGTGTCCAATATAAGATAAACTTTGACAATTTTTCTAGTTTGCTAACTAGGGAGGATGACCTCTTGTCTAATCTTATATGGTATGCATGTCTATACTAGGTATGCATTTTGTAGACTAATGACACTTTTTCCAGTTTGATAACTAAAGAGGATGACCTTTTGTCTATTCTTATAATATGCATATCTATACTAGGTATACATTTTGTAGAATAATGAATGTGTGTACTTACATGCATTAACCTTGATAAATTGAAGCCGTTAAGGCACAAAGGTTGAGAGGAAAAGCCCTTACGAAGTGAAGCAATGGAGAGAACATAAAGTACTTTGTAGAGCTTAGCACTAGAGTTGTCCCTTGATGAACCGAAAGGGTGCATTTGTATACCTTTTTTCTTAATTCTATTATAGCTTCAAGATGAAAAATTTATGTACATGCTCAAACTATGTTGTCTTCTATGAGTGTACATATAAGGAAAGAATATAGAAAGCTTTATTACCATGCACAATGTAGAGTCAAATGCAAAGGGTTTAATTTTATTCTCGAAGCGCCTAGTATTTCTCACATTGTTTGCAAATATGATTTTTCCTAGGAATTATAATTCTTCCATCTTCTAAACCATGAGATGAGAAACTTTTCACAAGAAGATTCAGAAAAATCTATGCTAGAATTTTTGAGAAATAATTCCTAAAAGTTCGAAGTTCAGAAGTTCTTTATGGGCCTGATTGGGCCTCTCAAGGACGGAATTTTGATTTGCTCATAGCTACATCAATTTCTCGAGAAATCACATGAAACTTGAAAGATAGTAGCATTTATAGTCTATAATGTTACTATCTTGAAATTTACATTCAATATCGTGTGTCATGACATTATATCATATCATTCAACCCATCAGATTGAATGTATTTCAAGGTGCGATTGTGCTAAACTTGTGAAGAATTTTATTTAGCTATTGAATATGGTGGTATAACTTCGAGTTAATTTTACCATTTAAGTGTGTATATTTAAGATCTCACAAGTATCATGAAGAATTAGTCCCTAATATAGAGAAGGATTGAGGGACCCATATAGATTGATCAACCCAAATAGGTCCCCAACTCTAGTGTTAAATAGCTATCTAAGCTTGGAGCTAGAGAATATGGCCTAGAATTTATTCAAGGTACTTCGCCTTGCATACCAAACTTCAAGAAATAGGTTCTAAGTGGGGTTTTGGAGTGGTATTTTCAAGTGGACTCGATTGGGTGAAAAACATCTTTAGTCTTTGAGATCTTTTAATATTTTGTTCTAGAAGGAGATTGATGTCATTGGCATTATGCACAATTTTGTTAGAAAGTTTGTTGGATAAACGACTGAAAAAGCAAGGTGCAGTCTTGCCTGTTCACCATGAACTTTATTGGAGGTTTGCCTAGATCTCATAAAAACAATAAAATATGGGCTACTAGAAAAAGTGCCCAGTCAAGATTAAATTCAATTATTTATATAGATATGGTTGGAACATCTGGTTGAGAGTACATAGTCATTTGTTCAATACTGAAATTTGAAATTGTTATAAAATATTGTAGTCATTGAATAGGACTTGTGACTCTGAATGGTGTCCTGGAACTGTCGTGGCTTCCCTTAGCAGAAAGGAGAAAGTCTCACCTCTATTAAGAAAACATTAATTAATTTGAGATTTGAAATTCTCGTTTAGTATGAAATAGGTTGTCGATTACACGTACAAGATAAACAATGGTTGCCTTTGAGCAGAAGTTGAGGTTTTATTGCAGAGTATATGGAAGGATGTTGTAATTCGCCTGAATTTTAATTTATGGCGTCATCGCAATGCTCCCGTGCAAGAAATAGCTTACTTCATGGGGTCTGTAAAATGATTGTAGCAATCGCCATGGCGAACATGAGAAGCCAAAAGTTGGTGATTTTTACTATAGAGTATGCTAAGGAGTTAAAATATTCCTGTAATGTGAGCGTAGTTATAGACATTGGACTCAACATTAAAATACGTTAGTAGGCAAGTATTTTCTCGGCGTGATCGCCACTGCGATTCTTGCGAAGACAATGCAATCATTAATATAGGGCCTCGTCCGACGTGTCCAAAATGACGGCCTCGGCCTTACGTGCCAAATATCTGGCCTTGGACGTACAACCTTGGTCACATATTTTTGGTTATCGGACTCTGCTAGTCTGATAACCTTACCTTGGCATCCAAATCATCGAGTATTTTATGCAGATTAGATATATCAGTATTCTGCATAATCCTAACGTCCGGCCTAGTGGAATCACTGTCCATTAGATTTTCTTTATCATCTTTCTGCTGTACTTCAGACCCTCCTGTAGATTGACCTGCCATTTTGTCCAACATTTCCAAGAATGAACATAAAAGGGTCTACGCATGTTGTTGGGGGACAAATATTTTGTCTGCTGCTTTCCGTTTTTGTATTCGCATTTTCCGCCCTCTTTGTGCTCGTCAAGAATAGGTATTGATGGGCTCTCCACAGCGCGCGAGGATTTGATTTTTTTTTACCTCTCTCGGATTAATTGGGAGTTTGTTAGCCATGTCATCAATCCGCAGGTTTGTAGGAGCAGATCTCCCGCTTCTCAGTCTCGCATTGCCCATGGAATTCAATTTTGAAAGAATTGGCTTTCTGTATGGGACTATTCGTTTTCTGTATGAGTTTCTTGGTTTGCATGCAATGGACCTCGTTGAGAAATATGCAGCAGAATTTCAAGCCAAATTTGCTGGTCAGGATCGACAAGTTTTAGCTGCTGCACTTGGTTACAGTGTGGAACTGCACATGCCCAACATGCATTTGGAAGCAGGAACTTCAAATCTATTACAGGTCCAGAAGCATGTGGATCCCCATTCATTTGAAGCAGTGCCATCTCCAAATGAGTTTGTTGAAATGCAACCTGAACCTACACCTTGTAAGGATTCTTGCACAAAGATATGTTCTTGTGTATCCCCTAATATAGCTTGCAGGAGAATCATGACAGAAAAGAAAAGACAACAAAGGCTAAGGAAAAGAGAGAGGGAGAAATTGGTTTTGGAAAAAAACAAGCACATGAAGAAGTTGAGCACTAGACATAAACAAAAAATAGCAAAACAAATAGTGGACTGCATCAACAGGGTTTGTATGAATTTCAATTCTGATGATAGACTAGATATTATATCTAGGGTAGCAGAACATCTTCCTGAATTTAAGATGATTGGAAATAAAACTTTCAATGTCTACAAACATGTTGTAGATAATGTGAAGAAGACACTGGCCATCAATAAACGTGCTAGGAATAAAGACACTAACCAGACAAGATCTTTGACCATGATGATGGCTGTAAGTTCCTCTAGCAACCGTTATGCTGTGGCAAAAGTTTTGAATTTAAAAAGGACGGCTATATATGCTGCTCTTGACAAGAGAAAGATTGCTGACTTTGGAGGATCGTGATCAATGTTCAACAGGAAAGTTAGATCTGATAGAATTTCTGATGAAGATCGAGAGAAGGTCCAGAATTTTTGGTTTTCTGAGACAAGGGTGTGCTGCCACTCATGGCAGCATGGAAGAGCCATCAGCACATTTAGCATTTGGCTTAATAAATGCATGAGAAGACTTGAAGACAATTGACCTTGAAGACCATTTGAAGACTCAGTCAAACAACAAGAGACACAAAGA
>JAANSK020246354.1:0-13723 GCA_011763485.2 Isoetes engelmannii
AAAAAAAAAAAAAAAAAAAAAAAAAAAAAAAAAAAAAGAGAGAATAAGAAGCGCGGCCAAAGCGCAATAGAGAATTTGGAGAACCCCTTTATTATCATAAAGGTGTCGTAACTGCATAAATTTTTTGACCCTTCATAGGGATCTTGAAGGTATGTTTATCACGTTTGCTCCTTCATTTCTCCACCAAATCGAATGGCTTCTAGTGCTGATCAGGTCGGAAGTGCAGTTAACAGTGGTATTTCGGATGTCAGGATATCTCTGTAGGGATCTCGGAGCATGGTATAGCATTACGGAGGGATCCTGGAGTATGGAGTATAGGCATCAAGAATCACTCCGGAATCTCACAATACAAGGTAAACCTATCTCGTGCATGTGTAAACACATCTCAAGAATACCCACATAGGTTTTGAAATTCCAGTAAATTACGATTGTTGAAAAATAAATGTTGTCTATCAAAAACCAACTCGCCTTAATGTTGTGCGCCAAACAAGCGTATCTTTAGTATCATGTGCATTGTCATGAACGCCTATTTAGTAACCTGCTAGCTAGACTAGAACCTTATTTTTTTTTACCTTCAATCAAATTCTGCTACAACTTACTTTCTCTTTCATTTTCTTGTCAAATCAATGTGGATAAGGACATGAGGTGGAGGGTTTACAAAGAGAAGCTTGACATGTTCTATAGAAGTGGATGCTTACAAAACATACGTGGTTATTTAAGAGCCTCTGTTGGCCTAGCCCCGCAATTCGATGAATACATAGTAGCAGCGTCAGGGTCTCAACCGGATTCTGCAAAAGCGGCAACTTCGCGATATTGCGCCGATTCTGGTTTCAAGCTACCACGAACTTGTTTCATGGCTTTCGACTGAGTCGCAGAACCGATGCAAGGAACTGGTGATCCCACGTTAATAACAGATCAAACTCCAGGTGTCAGATTTTAGTGACATTGTAGGAACTTAAATGGGATGGCATCATACAATAATTTAATGGAATTGGCAAATGCGTGCACTTAGTATAGTAACAAAATGTTGTTGAAACAACTTTCAAAATAGTATACCTTAAGCAACCATTAACTTCTCATTATTAGAATGGATCAACAAATAAAGTTATATTTATATGTCATCTTGGGAAGAAAGTAGGTGGGTATTATTTGTTGTTCACTTTGGTCCAATTTTTGCGAGCATTTTCTTTCGAGCTTATGCATAAATATTGTGCAAATATTGGAATGATGTTGGGTTCATATTGCTAGTGTTAGTACATCCTACATTCGAGTGTGCCATGATATGACATACCTTTTTGGTTCTCGTTTTGACATTTACATCATGTGGCACAAGTTATGGAATTGTCTATTGGTTCATGATGATGTTAAGGATCTATAAAAAGCTCTGTTGTATTGGAATGGATCTAGTGCCAATAACTAGTAGTCCTCAAAATTTTGGCTATTCACCCTTTTCCATGAAAGCTCAAGAATGACAGTTTCCTTTTAAGTGTTACTGGTTTTACTTCTAGAGATATGAAAACAATAGTCCTTCGCCATATCACAGACCTTTACCATGATCATATTCATTCAGTACTTTATTTGCAGATGCATAAAGATTCATAAGCACACTGGGGATGACTACATATGAAAAATACCTAAAAGAACTTTTTGCCTCACGGCAGTGACCATTGGATGCAGCTAAATAGTTTTAATCACCATCCATCACGCTTAATAGTTTCGTCATTTTACGCTCACGACTATGGGACTGTTAGGTACTGTGTACCTTGTTCTTAGCTTCTGCCTCCATATGAGAAAGGCGGAGAGTGACAGGTTCTGGATGACTGCCTATATAAGGCACGTAATTTTATTCTACAGCAAACAATCTATGTTCTGGTTTAGCATTAATCTGCTGCCAAGACCAAATTGCCTTTTTAAAGCAATCTAATTCATCTGCTATTGGAACTTGCTAAATAGAGAAACATCCACTGGAGACCAATCGAGTTATGGATGCATACATCACACTTGGGTCTTTTGTTCAATCACCTTGCATTAATACACCTTTAGCACTTTTGAGACCTATTCATGGAGAGAATTTTCACGGTCTTTCTGCCTGGACATATTTATCGTGTAAAAGTTGTACTTGGAATTGATTATCAAACTGAATGCTATTTATTTTGCAATTCTTATTAATTTTCCTTACTAAGCCATATAAATACTTTTAACTATGGAAGACATTGTCATGTCAACACACTGAAGTTTTCTACATGAACATTTTTTTTTCTTTAGTATGCAGTAGATATAAAGCCGCAGATTTTGTTGCCTTTTAGTCCCACATAAGTTAGTTGTACGTTTCTTAAATGAACATGAAATCTCTGAGTGCAATAGATATAAACCCACAAAATTCGTTGCCCTTTAGTTCCACATAAGTTAGATTTGTGGCAATTTGCCATTTACTCTGCAACTCGGATTCAAATGTGTATGCAACATCATTCCTGATACATTATATTATTCTATTTGTAATTGCCCAGCTAAGTTTGCAATAGATGTGAACGCATATTGTTCTATTTATAGTTGTGTAACTAGGTCCGCAATAGATCTGAACCCACAAAACATGTTATTTTAGTTCCACATAAGTTAGGTTCAAGTACTTTGTGATCAGGATCCAAATGTTGTATGCAACGTCGGTCCTGGCACATTATACTTTACTCGCATTTTTACAGGAATACAAGCCATAATTATTCCAAGCAAATAGGCAATTGGTAGCACGTCGTGTGGACCCAATGTGGAGTGATTATATTTTGTATCAGCTCTACTTGTCTAGATTTGCTCCTGGTACAACTCATGCTCTTAAGATGCCATGTTGGTTTTCTATTCATAACCTTCCTCCTGATCTCTTGGTGCCGGAGTTTCTTATCAATATTGCTAATGATTTGGCACTTATCCCATTATATAGTTGGTGGAACTAAAATTTGTGTCTCTCTTCCTTTTGGTCGTGGTCTTCCTGACTATGTGGTTGTGAAAAAGCGGTCCCATCTTTTTGAAGTATGCCATGCAATTGCTCAATGGCCCTCAGCTTGCTGATTTATTTCCTCAACTTGCTATAAATTTTCATGCTAAAAGAGATCGTTCTGCAATGGTCCCTGCTTCCTTTGTGCCTCCTACCTCCATTGTGTCCCCTTTACCTTCTGCCAATGCTAATACTACCTCTGTTGTTGCTATTCCATCTACTGCTAAAGCCTCTGACCCGCAGAAGATTGTGCATATCCCTAATTTTGATGAGGATGCTAGGGTCAAATTACAGAAGATCCAGGAGATGCAAGTGTGATATGAAAGTGTTCAGGAGCATCATGAGAATACCGAAGAGAGATGGCAGAATGTTAATTGGAAAAAATCTGCATGCAATACGGGTAGTCAACATGTCTCTCATGTCATGACCGAGTCAGATAATTTGCACGAAAGGGTGGAGCAGAGAGAAGGCTCTCCCTTGCCAGTTACTTAGCAAAATAATGGAAGGGCAGAGAGGAGGCTCTCCCTCACCAAATGTTAAGCAAAACAATAGAAGGGTGGAACAGAGAGGAGGCTCCCCCTTGGCAATTTCCAGGACGAGATGGGCCGACCTCCCTTCAGAATCATGCGAGATGGACATGATTGATGTTGGTTCTATTGATATAGAGGTGGAACATAATGTTTAGGGCACATGAACCTTTTGTCTTGGAATGTGAGGGGAGAGCCTTCTTCCCCAAGTAAAAGGAGCAAGTTATCTCTTTACATGTCTAAGTCTTCTACGATCTTTTGCTGCCTTCAAGAGCATTCGCCGAGGTGATGTACATAAAGTAGCTAATGTGTTGGGACGTGACTATAATTGATGTCTGTTGCTGACACATTTAAGGCTGGTGTGCTTATTGCATGGAAGTCCTCTGTGGATGTCACTTTTACTCAAATAGATAGGTTTGAGCGATGGATAATAATGGGGTTTGATAACTGTGCATGCTCGTAATAGACCTCGTCAGCGTGGTGCTTTGTGGACAACTGTGAGGAGTAAAATTCTTCAGCTTCTACACGACTGCCATCTTATAGAGATTGATGGTGATCAGTCCTTCGCATGGTGTAATGGTTGGACAGGAAATGGCAGAGCTTATGCAAGGCATGATAGAGGATACTTAAATACTTGTGCAGCTTCTTTGGTAGCACATTTTCATCAATCAAATCTTCTGGATCGCTCAGTGTCTGATCATAATCTGCAACTCCTATCCAGTGATGTGGCTAATTGTCATAGACCTACCAGAACTTATTTTAAGCTGAATGCCAAGTACTTGGGGGATGACGAGTTCAAAGTTGGTTGTAATCGGGTTTGGTCTCGGGCCTTCTCACCTCGTAGGGGCATGTCGAGGATTGTTGCAGCGTTGTCAGCAGTAAGTCATTTGCAAAAGCATAGGGGGGAGTTAGAGTTGTTGAAGCTAGAGGACTATTGACTTCATTGTACCAGGAATTAGAACTACTCGGGGCTCATGCCCCTACCAGTGGAGTTAGAGAAAAGGAGTTATTATCTCATATCAAGGCTATGGAAACTGTAAGAGTTATGATGCCAAGGTGAAGGCAGGGTTTCAATGGTTCAAAGATGGAGATAGATGTCCCGATTCTTTTTTGCTGCTGCAAGAATAAGGAAACTCGCCACTTCTATACATTTTTTGGTGTTGTTGGATGGCTCTCTTATCACTGATCCTTTGCATCTTAAGCAGTATCTTCATCAACACTTTTCTTCATTCTTTGCACGACATCCATTGTCCTTTAAAAGGACATGCAATCGGCATGTTGACTAAGGTGCATCCCATTATTTCTGAAGGGCATAGGTTACTGCTTGAGTCTAATATTATGAAAGAGGATTTAAAAGCAGCTATGGTCCTTTTTAAAAAAGGACAAATGCTCTGTTCTTGATGGCTTACCTATTGAATTCTTTCAGAAGTGTTGGGACTGGTTGATGACGTATATGATGCCTTCTGTGAGTTTCAGAGATTTAGGTGCATTGATAAGATTTTAAACACAGGTTGTATCTCACTCATTCCAAAGAGCAAGGAATCCAAGACTATTTATGACTGGCGACCTATTAGATTTATTTCCACTGTGTATAAGATATTTGTTAAGAAAAAGTTCAAGATATTTTGGCTAACTCTATTTGGCCAATACAATTTGGCTTTCTCCCTCGCCGATGTATTCTCAACAACGTGGCTGCTACATATGAGGGAATATATTGGGCCTGGTTACAGGGTCATAGAGCGGTGTATATTAAGCTTGATTTTCCTAAAGCTTATGTTAGTGTTGATTGGGCTTCAATCTGATATTTTTATTGTGGGTAGAGGAATTCGGCAAGATTGTCCCGTTAGCACCTTTGCTTTTCACAATTGTGGCAGAAGTATTATCCCAACTTTTTTTCTGTGGCTACCCAGGATGGCATCATTCAAGGTCTACCATTGGATGATGGCTCTCAGGAGGTATATAATCAATATGTTGACGACACTTTTCTGTTCCTAATTGCCGAGGCTGAAAAGCTTCATAATGCTAAGCTATTGTTAGATACATTCTCCTTAGCATCTGGAGTTCTTGTTTGTTGGCAAAAATGCACTGCATTGTGGACGTTGGACTGTCCATATCCCTTCCTGTATTTTGGAATGTACATGGAAAATTCTTTTTGCATGGAAATACTATGAAGATTTTGGTATCCCTGTTGCAATTCACGTCTTTTTGCATGGAAATACTATGAAGATTTTGGTATCCCTATTGCAGTTCACGTCTCTGCTTTAGATGCTTAGGGTGAAATTATTAGAGGGTTGTAGAAGCACTTATTCTGGTAGAATACAGCTAAACTATCCATGCCCGGCAGAATCATTGTGAATAAATGTGTTCTCAGTAATACTCATGTTTACATGGTGTTTTCTCTATTAGCTCCTCAGTGTAAGATGGAGGAGATTGTGCTTATTGTTATGCTTTTCATTTGGAGTGGAAATGAAGAAGGAGTTGTGGTCAAGGTAGCTTGGGTGAAATGCATTAAGCCTAAGGCAGCTGGTGGTCTTGGAATGTTGGATTTTCACCTCCAAAGTGCTATCAAAGTTTATTTGGAGGATTCTCATTGGTAAGGATGATTCTCATGGCTTGAGGTTGTTGATGCAGTCGATCCAGCATGGTCTTCCATTTCATAAGGCTACCATTAAGCCCTTCCTTCCTTGGGCTTTTCTTTATCATATACATCCATACGTCCCCCTTTCTAAAGGGTTGCTTGCCGCTTGAGACACTGTCATATCTCTTTCTCTTATCAATCCCGAGACATGTCTTCAGTTGTCTACTCCATGCTGGTGGTTTCCTTTGCAAGAGACTCCAAAGAATGTACCTCTAAGTGTTGCTATTCATCTAAAGACACAACGATAATGGATAGCAGCTGGTATAACCACTATTGCAGCTTGGTATAAGTCTGGTGATCTCTTGTCATGGGAAGCATTTAGAACTAAATTCTTGTTGTACAAATGGGACAAAGTAATTTGGACTCGTATTGTTGCATTGTTGCCACAGGATTCTGATGCACAAATTGAAGTAGTTGTATGGGGTTGTCATCAGGGCGTCAAGCCAAGGCGCTTTGTTTCTTCTGTTTATAAATTGCTCCTGGATTCTGGAATCTTGCCGCCATCAAATAGATGGCATCTTCAGGTCCCTCGGCCACAACGGTAAAGTGTTTGAACATGGGTATGGGATAGTTTGCTTCATCCTAAAGTGGCAGTTCTGTGGTGGCAAGTGATCCATAGATATCTCAGAGTCAACGGGTTGGTCCATAAAATTGATAATCGAATTTCAGAGTTCTGTCCTCTATCCTTTATGTCAGCAAAGGGTTGAGAGTATTGCGCATTTCTTCTTCTTGTGTGAGCGGCTTCGACAGGCATGGTCTTGGTTGTTAACCATGTTTGGCACTTCTCGATCTAGCCAGCAAATTCTGCTCACTAGTTACCCTGATGCATGGCCCAAATTGCGGAAACGCGCTTTTCATCTTGCTTGTGGCTGGCTTTTATGGTCGATCTGGAAGAGGAGGAGAGTAAAACTGTTAGAGCTTATAATTGATCAAGAGAAGAAAGCACTGATTTGGCATATTTACCTTCAGATTCATTCTTATGTATAGGCAGGTGGTTGTACCCAGTTGGATCAGTTTGTCACTGGGATTATAGTCTTGTCTTTGTATTTTATTGTGTTATGGTTTTTCGATTGGTGATTAAAGCTTGTCGTCCTTCAAAGAAGGATATAAGACACTTTTGAATGTTATAATATTGGCGCATGATTTCTTCGCAAATTAGTTGGGCATCTTACAACTTCCAAGACCAATAAAATGTCATATTGAATCAACAAGTGACACATTACACTATTTTATTTGCAAATTTACAAGAATACAAACCATAATTATCCAAGCGAATAGGCAACAACCTTAGACACTTTTGAATGTTATAATATTGGCCCACGATTTCTTCGCAAATTACTTGGGCATCTTACATCTTCCAAGACCAATAAAATGCATATTATTCAAGGGAAAAACTACAAAATGCCCTTATGTTTTGCCAAAATTCACCAAATGCCCCTGAGTTTTATTCACCAATTGCCCTTGGTCAACGTATATCTTTATGTACATTTTCAAGTTTTAAAAATGCCTTTCACTTTTTTTGTATTCAACATAATGCCCTTTTCCAATGGATATTTTTGGGTGCCTCTTTTTGATCATTTATTGCACGATTTCTCAAAAGGATAAGCAAGGCACTAATATCCTACTCCAACGTCTGCTCCAACAAATTGCTTCTAGATTGCCACCGATTTTGCTCAGGGATCGAATTTGCTCATAAGGAATTTGCAAAATTGAATTGCCTATTATTTAGCTGCCAACGATTCTCTTCAGATGTCGTTTTTGCTTGGTTAAATCTTAAGGGCATCTTGTGAATTTTGGAACTTTTAAAATTTGAAACAAAAACACACATTATAGGATTCAAGGGCATTTTGAAAAGAAACATAAAAAATCTGTAAAGCATGCAACATACATTTTATTTCCACTACCTTTTGGGGCCAAACCTTCCTGCCATAGCGCCTACATTAGGCTAATTCTTCCTAATTGGGTAAGTTGATTGCCCCACCATTTTTCAACTCTTTCCTTTTATTAGTTCTAATTTTTTCGGGCAATCAGCCTATCAACTCTATCTTTAAACTATCTTTAACTCTATCCTTGGTTCTAATTTTTTTTTATCGTCCACAGAGGCTATGGGACCCAAAAAAAAAAAAAGCGCAGCAGAAAGAACGTTTAACACTAGCGAGCATAATGTTAAGCTTAGTGTAAAAATCCAATAAAAGCAAAACAGAACAGTAATTGAAGAAGACAATATTTATCAAACAATTTTGCTTAAGCTAGACTGCTTACTATATTTAACACGATCCCGAGGCCGGACAAAATCACCAAAATTTACACCCTTTATTTGGGCATCCATTAAATATGCAGAGACTAGTCCTTATGAAAATGTTGCAATTTGTTGATGCTTCCCTTTAGGTACCATCTTGCATATGCTTGCAATCCCAAGCCAACAACCAATTTAAGTACAGCTAAGAAACAGAAACTTAACCCTATAAGGAACATGGCGCAAAGCCCCTTCAAGCAAATTGAATGCTGAGGAAGGTAAGATGCATATAATGGAATCAAGACTCTAAGCATCTGCACAGAATCACAAGTTCTTCAGTAAGAATGCTTATGGGAAATCTCAAATCGGATGAGAAGGCACTTACCACACACGCTGGTGCTAATGGCACAAAAGTTAAAGCTTTCCGAACTTCAAAGTGTTGACTTTTCACAACCTGAGATCGATTGACAATTCCGTGAGAGGAAGCTCAATGACGTAGAAATAAGCAAATAAACAAATGATGTTATCAATCCCAAACTCTTATGATAATAGAACTCGTCCTATTTCCCCTTGCAAAGAAAGAAGCAAAATAAACAAATGGGGAATCTAATACTAATCTAGATTATACTTTATATAGAACCCGTCCAATTGAAACAACAGAGAACATTTCAATTAATACAATAGGTCAAGGGCAGGCATTAGGCAAGCCAAAAACTTGCATACTAAGCATGAAAAGAATATGGTAATTATCCAACCTGTTTACAAAGGGCTTCCAAAAACTCTGAGTATGCAGCAGGTTTGATGTCATTGAACTTGGCCAGGAAAGAATGCTTTATTGCATCAATAATAACTTCACAGGTGAGCACCAGTGCTGCATTCTAAAGAAACAAAATACGCGCGATCAACAAACATAAACAGGCTAGGGAGGCAAAAGCTTGAGAGCACATACACAAAAGAATGATTTCATCCATCCAGTTCCCGCCAACATAACGCTTTGAACAAACACAAAAAATAAACATGTCAAGATATGAAAGCGCTCCACTGTATCTGCATAAATAAATGTAGTAACAGTAAGACTTGTATTTTGAATGGTTTCCCAAGTGACAATCAGTGAACGTATATCTTGTGAGCATTATGAAGCATATAACTTCAAACATTCTCAGGTATAAAGGTCCAGATCACCCTCAATACTCAATATATACCAAGATGCTATACTGATGAACTTATGACATGGCCATAAAAAATTAATATTGGCTTTCCACCGGTTTCAAAATGGAAACACATCATCTATTTATAAAGTGAAATCTACTGTTGTAAAAGAGAGAACATGCATAGATGGTTCATATTTTGAGCAATAGAGTTATTTATTCCAAATTGAAGACATCTTGGCTGTTGCAGCTAACTTGATAGAGATAAAGCATGCACCTTTTTATAGTAGTACCCCTGGACAAGAATATCACATTCTAGTGTCAAAAAACTAACAAAAAATGAAAAAATGGACTAACCATGATATGCCCACTTGTGCAAATTCTCCTTGGACACTCGTTTGAAGACGTTGCTTTTAATTTCACCAAAATTGTTGGAGATGAGCAACAAAAGCAATGACTTATTCAAGGGTGAATCTTTTGCAGTGGGATTCAGTGCAGCTGACACAGTGACAGCTTCAGACAACAGAATTAAAGAATGCAGGAGTGCACATGGTCAAGGTTATCCAAGAATTGAAGTGAATAAAACAGGAAAATTTAACTGCATAAGATATACATAACAAAGAAGGATATTGAAGGCAAAAATTGCTATGCACTGATCAAAACAAAAACGAATAGCCTCTGTAATAACTCGATCTTGTGAGCAATTAGCCAGTCCAACTGCTGAATTAAACAGCACTTGTAAAACGTCCCCACCAAATGATTGACAAAGCTTGTCAAATACCTGCAACCATACAACAACCCATTTAACATCTACTAATGCACGAAATAGTGTTTGTCACAATTTACAATCAAAAGAAACACAATAAGCAAGCAGTCAAACAAAATCTCCTTAAACTGGCTTCCTTTCACAAGTTTAAAGGGTAGACCAAATTACCGCATCAACACAAATTGAAAGAGTGCTTCCCCCTCTATTTATTGCATTCATCAAATCTTTTTTGCACCATACATTTAGTTTGGTGTTTTATCTATTATTCTAGACCATTGATCTTCAGCCATCACATGCAATGGCAATTCTGGCTCAACCATGATGTAGCAGGCTCCAGAATTTCCCAATTACTTCACATTAACAACAGAATACTAGCACCTCAAAACTAACCTCAAGAATATTGTACACCACATAGAGCTTCACTGATGGTTGAAAACGAATAGAGTGATATATGAAGCTTATATCTGCACCAAAAACATGAGCCAGGAAACGAATAATTATTTTTTACCTCAAATTTTAGGTTGTTTACGATAAAGAAATGCAGAATAATTGCATTCACAAACACATTAGAGACGAACAGAAGGAGAATAGATCACCAGCTTGTTGGAGGACTGCGACTCCAGTCACCAACACGATTAGACATCCAATATCGGAAAGTTCTTCAGCATACAGCCTTCGAAAGTTCCTGGAAAGAGTACTTTTGTTAATACCGTGATAAAGCTGGACGCTAAACTTTTATATCATTTTATCCGAAGCTTAGCTCACCTCCAATTAGACAGGCGTTCCCAGCCAAAAATTAAGATCCGTGCTGGCATTACAGTGAATAAAGAGAGAAACGAATCCAAACAGACTAAGAAGCCAATATCGATGAGCTGAAGCACGAGAATAACACCACCTTAAGGATAGCAAAGTCCAACCTCAGCTCCTTCCAGTATTTTCCATAAATTGAACTATAGTTTTAAATCATGCACCATAATTCATTCTTTATGCACGCACAAAACAAGCAGCTCAACACAAGATGGTTACATAAGGAGGATGAAGGTGAACAACATTCTACATAAATAAAAAAAGTTAATACAGTATCTCACCAGTTCACATCGCCAAGGAACATGGAACATTGTGTTGTAAACATACTGCCTTTCCTGCTCATCGCCGACAAAAGTTGTACTTTGTAAACTACTCACACTCGTTAACTGTCCCATAATATACTTGTATGGAGACCAATCCAGGGAAATTCCTACAAATAAGCAATGCCATACACGTTACTTAATAAATAGGGAACCAAAATAGCCTCCATATTACATCAGAGCACTATTACATCACAGCACTCAACATCGATTGCTTTTAAGGTGTTTGATTCCCTGTGGTTTTTGTGCTCCTCAGTTTAGAGGAGTTTATAGCATTTGGGAAAAGTGATTAATCATATGTACATTCCCTTTTTATTAACAAATGAGTCTTACGTAGCAGTCCTCACTTGTTAACTGTTCATTCACTGCATTTCAATGGGTTCCAGTTCTATGGCTGCCACTACTATGGTTTCAATCGTTCTCAGTATTAAATTCCACGTATAATACACTTGAATGTGGTCTGATAATATGGTAGCAGTTTCATAGAGCTCATAAATAAGACAGCGATCAATAAAAACTAGCACATGCGTTTCACTTTCAATACTGTTACTTCACATTTATTGGTGCACTTTGTGTAGTTTGAGCAGCAAAGCGTTGAAGACTAGGGCAAATTAAAGTAGCAAACCATATTGTGCTTAAATAATAAACTACAAGCTTCAAGATGCTCATTGCAATTTAGTTCTTTTGTGTAAGTGAAGCCATGGTTAAAAGGGAAATACCATGCAAACCACAAGCAAACTCCAATAGTATTACAGCAAACCTACTATTATTCTACTTGAATTGCCAAAAGCATACATGAACCCATAGACACAACTTGGTACATACCATCAGAATCCTCAGCAATTAGTTGTTTCCACTGTAGCATTTGAGGGGTTTCAGCATGCCTTAACCTAACTTCAGATGACTTTGGAGTAGAGTACCCACTCCCACTTTCTGGTAACTGATTTTGATAAGATCTAGGACTTCCAATCACAGGCTGGATTTCCTGTTCTGAAACAACTGAATCATGTATTGGTGGATGGGTCGTCGTTTTCACATAATGGTCCTCACACCTGGATGATACTTCATGATCACAATGTCCAGTTGGATTTGTTTTTCCATCATCAGATGACAAGATGCTGTCAATTTTCCTTTGAACTTCCCCATTTATGGTCAGCTGGCAGTCATCAGCTAAATGATGCTTGGATATGGCGGGATCTGTAAAATCCTCCTCATGTCTAATTGATAAACTTTTGAGACCATCTACAGCAGAGGAAGGGAGACTAAAAGCAGATTCGTCGAAGGTTTTGGCATTCACAGAGGAGAGAGAAAAAGATGTGGAGCATCTCAGAGGTTGAGAAGCTTGATCCACTCTTGCATGACAACTCCATTCATTATCCAACACAAAGTCTGCTTCCGATCTGGGCTTACCACTACATTCAGCTGATATATTTCCTTGCGTGTAATCTAAAGTGTTGGTTTTATCAACCAAAGGCAACTTCAACCCACTAGCTTCAGATGCCACAGCCACAGGGCTAGAGTTAGAAGAAGCAAAAGATTCATCTACAAGCAAACCAAGATCCGAGGCAGAAAGAGACGCAGGTAGAGACGAACTGCTAGCGTTCTTTTTATGTTTAGACCTCCGGCGACGGCGAGGGGTAGGATTTCTAGAAACCATAGACGCCACGGTCATGATACTAAAATCTTCTTCCTTGTCACCAGAACTGTTAGAATTGAGAAGATCAAAGGAGATGTTGCGCCTTACTCCAGCAGCGGCCATTGCTGGAGAAGAGATCGAGGCCAAAAATTTTGAAGGACCATATTTGAAGCCAGATCCGAAATCCTTTTCCTTTTTCCTTTTTAAGAATTAGTAAAACCCAGTTGTAATTTTACTGTCTTTGCCGGAATTGCATGGATGGGAATGGACCGGCAGGCGGCACTTCCGTCCATAGCTGCCAGGTTGAAAGAAGGTAAAACGACTGTCCCTGCTAGGGACAAGGACCGGTTATCCCTTTACACTGCGTACTGATACGTGTCAACTTTTACTCGGTCTTTTGTTTAAATCATACTACACGGCATGACAGCCAGCCATGTTGAAGAGGTGTCTACCCAACAAGGAAACCTTTTCGCTCAAGTTTGATCGATCCTTTATCTATCCAGGCCTCGAATTTAGAGTTTCAATCAATTAGTAAAAATGCTGCTCTTTATTTGTATTTGTCGGATTTCCGGAAGGAGTAATCTTCCTGAGTAGGAAATTTCGTTTTGAAATGTTCTGGCGGCCGCCAGCTGACCTGGCGGGCCGCGAGTGGCTGAGCC
>JAANSK020246365.1:0-13720 GCA_011763485.2 Isoetes engelmannii
GTAGCTACACCTATTTATGGCCTTGCTTCAGAGATCCATACATGGAAAGTGGAATTGGAACTTACCCATGACGGTTCTACGACTGAAGCCTCCGCGGCTGAAGGCTCCCTTGGTGGCATGAGAGCATCAAGTTGCCTCCTAGCCATGTCTAAACGCCTATCACCAGCCGGCATACGATCGAGCAAGGGCGCCTAGAAGGATGAAAAAAACACTAACAACAAGAAGGCCGGCTGCTTGGTTTATATACTCAAAAATTATAGACTTCGCATGCGACGTCAGTCAACGGTCACCTCTGACACGTCACGACAGAATCAGACGCCACGTCACGTGCCCGTTGGCCACGACACATATCCGTTTGCCACGTCCACCACGTCGCATGCAACCTGACGTCGTGGCCATTGAACACGTGCCAGAGTGGATGCCACATCAGGTAAACTTTGCCACGTCATGTGTGGCTGGCCATGTCAGCTACGTCGCATGCGATGCCACGTCGGCAAATAGACACTTGGCGACGTGGTTTTAACGACGTGGTCACGGACGTCGGCCACGCATCGCGTCCACGTCGAGTCGCATCTCAGGCGACGTCCTGGGACGTCGCACGCGACGTCTCTATGACTCCACGTTGCTGCTTATAACGTCTGTGTGACGCGGCATTGCAATTTGCAACGTTGCATCGCACAGACGTCGCGTGTTGACGTCGCGAGATACCCAAATCTCTTGTAGTGTCAGAGCCTAAGATTAGCTTGCCAGAGAAGTTTTATGGCACTCGGGCCAAACTTCTCGAATTTTTGAATCAGATCTGGCTGGTGATTCAGCTCCATCCGCATAGATATCCCACATCTCAGGAGCAAGTTGGATTGATTTGTTCTCTCCTTACCGGAGCTTTAAGTTGATTTGCGCCATTACTAGATAGAGGAGCCCCATAATTGCAGGACTTTTTTGCTTTCATTGCTGAGCTCGAGGCATATTTCGGAGATACAGATCGTCAGTGCACGGCAGTTACTGTGACGACATCCAAGTACGATCGTCACACGGATGTCATGCATGACTGACACCTCGCATCATCTCAGCCACTGGGGTGGCACGATCTTGACCGTCGCTGCAGGTATATATAGCAAAGCGGCACTATTGGCGAGCTATTCCAGTTCAACGCCAGTCTTGAGCCTTCTAGGCGCATGTCATGTATTCTTAATCGCCTTCGGACCTATTGTATTCTTGCTTCACTTGTATAATAAAATTCTTGCCAGATCTTGGCGTATGCATTGTGTAAGTTTCTGGGTTTTTCGGTTATGGTTCATGACAGTTTGAACCAGAATCCCATTACCGATTCTGGTCTGCTTGGAGCTTGTCAGTGGATCAGCTTTGGAAGATTGCAGCTGCAACTGCTTTGATCAAGTAGGTGTTCTCTTTTATATTGTTTTGCTCCCCAGGGTCGCGGTGGCGATCTTGCTAGGCATGTCTGACTGAGAAAGTTTTTTAGTTGCTTGCTCCTTGGGATCGCAATCGCGATCCTCTTTAGCAATTTACTGTGAAAAACAAAATAATAATAATAATTTAAAAAAAAAATTGCTCTGCTCTGCTCTATCTGATCGCCAGGGCGATCCTTCTGAGCTTTGGTCCATTTTTTTTTTGTGTTGCCTTGCTCATCCAGATCGTCAGGGCGATTCATTGAGTAGTCCTTGATACTGCCGGTCCTCATGGGGGAGGTTTCACCATATGCACAGCAGCTGCAGCAGCTTGTTCAAATTTGTCAGCAGTTGCAGCGAGATAACCAGGAGCTTAGGGAGCGGATAACTTCCAATGAATCAGCTTCTAGCTCGGGGGTGAGGCCATCAGAGCAGAAGATTAGTCTGCCAAAGACGTTCGATGGCACCCGGGCCAAGCTTCGCAGCTTTCTGAATCAGATCCGTCTCGTCATTCAGCTCCACCCTCATAGATATCCCACAGCCAGGAGCAGGTTGGATTGGTTGGTTCTCTTCTCACGGGACCAGCTGTCAGTTGGTTTGCTCCTTTGTTGGAAAAGCAACCCCCGGAGCTGCAGGATTTCGCTGCTTTCATAGTTGAGCTCGAGGCCTATTTTGGAGATACAGACCACCAACGAACAGCAGTTACCAGGTTTAGTAACATTAGGCAAGGTTCACGCCTAGCCTCAGTTTACGCATCTAAGTTCCGCCATATTGCAACTGACACAGCCTGGGATGATGTTGCCATTCGAGACTGTTTTCGAAGGGGTTTGCAGGAGGATGTAAAAGACATGTTGTTGAGCATGGAGGATCCACAGAACTTAGGGGAAGCTATCAAGTTTGCGGTTCGTTGTGGCAACCACCGTTTCGAGCATAGGCAGGAAAGACGGAATTTGCCTGTTTCCCCAATTCCACAAACCCCAGTAGTCACGACGTTTCTGCACCATCGCAAAGACCAGAAGGCCTAGTGCCTATGCAGATTGATCGGGTAGTTCGAGGACCCTTGTCGGCAGCCAAGAAGCAAGGGAGGCCAACCTCTGTCTCTATCTCTATTGTGGTGGGGCTGGCCATATGGTTAGTGGGTGCCCAATCAAGCGGCCAAGTCAGTCGGAAAACTTTACGGGTCAGGGTCCGAGTAGGAGTCTCTCGTCGGCTGACCGCCATTCCTCAGGCTGCACCCAGGTGCAGTGAGGGGGTTTATCCCCTCGGATAAGGTCAGTAAGAAGTTTTTCATTCCTGTAGTGTTGGAGTCAGAGGTCAGAAAATTGGAAGCATCAGCGCAACTTGATAGTGGTGCGAATGCCTGCTTTATGGACAGTGTTTTCGCTTCTAAGCACACCATCCCTAGAAGTAAAGTTGAGCATCCCAGTGCTGTTGGTGTGGTTGATGGGCGTCAGATCTCCTCGGATGCAGTCACTGAATGTACTGCACCAATGCGACTTCTATTCGACGGAGCATCTTGTAGCATCTCCTTCAATCTCATTGCTAGCCCGCATGCGCCCGTAGTTTTGGGTCTTGCTTGGCTTGAGCTGCACAACCCAGAGATTGACTTGCGCTCCAGATCATTTCACTTTGCTAGCACTTGCCCCAGTTTCGATTCTCCGACAAATCCTGCATCTGTTCCGCTATCCCCATCCCGTAAAGTCTCATGGGCTCCTGACCTCACTTCTGCCCACAACCCAAATCCTGTTTCTGCTTCGCGTCATGTTCCGGTTCCTGTTCCTGATTCTGTTCCTGTTCCTGCTCCTGCATCTACTCTTACCTCTGTTTCTCTCCCTGTCCCAGTTTCTGTTTCCGTTCCTGCTCGTGATCCTGCTCCATTTTCCGTCTCAGTCTCTGCTCCAGTTCCAGATCAAGTTCCTGCCTCTGTTCCTGCTCTTGTTCCTGCTCTTGTTCCTGTTCCTATTCTGAACTCTGCTTCTGCATCTGTTCCAGCACCCGTTCTTGTTCCTGCACATGTTTCTGTCTCGGTTCCTGATTCCGTTCCTATACCTGTCCCTGCTCATCAGGATTGGGATGGCGATCCTCCCAAGTCTTCTTCATGCCCTCGGCTCCGTATCTCGACAATATCGCTGCAAAAGTTTGTCCAATCTGGAAGGCAAGATCCCAGTTCGGTATTTGCAATCCAAGTTCATCCGTCAACCAGTTCGGCTCCTGTCACGTCTATTCCAGTTCTTCCTGACAAGTACAAGGATTTCGCTGACGTCTTTGACAAGGTCAAAGCCAGGAAGCTTCCAGAGCATCGTCCCTATGACTGTCCCATTGATCTCCAGCCAGGGACGACTCCACCATATGGTCCCATCTATGGCTTGTCACCAACAGAGTTGGAGACTTTATGGACTTATATTGAGGAGAACCTTACAACAGGCTTCATCCGGCATTCTCAGTCACCCGCAGGCGCTCCTATCTTCTTTGTTTCCAAAAAGGACGGTTCTTTACGGTTGGTACTGTTCACAACTAGTACCCTTTGTCTCTGATTCCAGAATTGCTTGAGCGGTTGCAAGGTGCACGGTATTTCACCAAGATTGATCTCCGCGGGGCCTATAATCTTACCCAGATCAGAGAAGGTGATGAGTGGAAGACAACTTTTTGGACTCGGTATGGGCACTTCGAGTACACCGTCATGCCTTTCGGCCTTATCAATGCTCCAGCAGTTTTCCAGCACATGGCCAATGATGTTTTTCAGGAGTTCTTGAACCTCTTTGTTATCATCTACCTGGATGATATTCTGGTCTCTTCAAAGACCTTGGAAGAACATGAAGAACATGTCCAGAAGGTTCTTCAGAAACTGCGCGCACATGGGCTGTATCCCAAGTTGGAGAAATGTCAGTTCGAGCAAGACCATCTCGAGTTCCTGGGCTATTGCATCACTCCTCAGGGCGTCTCCATGGATCTAGAAAAATTTAGATTAGTGCTTGATTGAGAGACACCCTCTTCGGTCAAAGATGTCCAGTGTTTCCTGGGGTTCGCCAATTTCTATCGCCGCTTCATCAAGGATTACTCGGAGATTGTCCTCCCTTTGACACGTTCACGTCCAAGAATGTGCCTTTTGAATGGAGTGTGGAAGCCGAAACGACATTTGTCACCCTGAAGCACGCCTTTACTTCGGCACCAGTGCCTGCCCATGCGGACCCGTCACGTCTATATGTTGTGGAAGCGGATGTCTCTGATTTTGCTCATGGAGGTATTCTGTCACAGGAGGAGGATGACCATGAGTTGCATCCTATTGCCTATCATTCACGGAAGTTCCAAGCTGCGGAGATTAACTATCCCACATATGACAAGGAGTTGATGGCAATAGTTGATTCCTTTGACGAATGGAGGTGGTTCTTGGAAGGGTCCCCTCACAAGGTCACAGTCTATACGGATCACCAAAACCTCAAGTATTTCCAGTCTGCTCGGATCCTTAGTCGCCGTCAGGCGCGATGGCATACTCAAGTGCTATCGCGTATAGACTTTGTGATCAAATACCGCCCTGGACTGCTTCAAGGGAAGCCGAATGCCTTGTCTCGGCGTTCCTGCCTTGAGCCAAAGCCAGGAGATCCTGCTTTTGATCAGCAGTCATAGGTTTTTCTAGGGCCCGAACATTTTTAGTTGATGGCCATCACCTTGTTCGAGAGGCCCCATGATACTGCCTTGGCTCTTCCATCTGACCCATTGGCTCAGGATATAGTCTCACATCTTGGCCCTGCTCTTCAGGATCGCAGTGGCGATCCCCCCGAGCGGACACGGTCGGACTATGATCGGTTTGAATTTCGCTATGGGCTTGTGTTCCGTGATGGACTTCTTTACATTCCAGATGGTGCTCCTCGACTTCAAGTGCTGCAGTCCTGTCACGACTCCCCTCTCGCCGGCCACTTTGGGGTTGCCAAGACTCTGGAACTCATTGCTCGAGACTATTAGTGGCTAGGCCTTTGACGCATAGTCGAGATGTTTGTACGTTCTTATGACACTTGTTGCCGGGCAAAGACGTCCAAGCATCTTCCACATGGACTGCTTCAACCTCTGCCAGTTCCAAATGGTCCATGGAGGAGCATTGCAGTAGATTTCATTGTCGAGCTTCCACCCTCTCAGGGGCATGACGCCATCCTCGTAGTTGTTGATCGTTTTTCCAACATGGCGCACTTCATCCCATGCAGCACATCCATCACAAGTGAAGACATGGCAGACCTATTCCTTCGAGAAGTTGTTTGCCTCCATGGCTTGCCAGATACTCTTATCAGTGATCGCGGTCCCCAGTTTATTGCCAGTTTCTGGAAGCGGCTCTGGCAGCTCTTGCACGTGGAATGCTCGCTCTCTCTTCGTGGCACCATCCTGAAGTGGAGCGCACCAATCAAACCTTTGAACAGTATCTGCGGTACTTCATCAATTATCAGCAGGATGACTGGGTCAGTTGGCTCCCCTTGGCTGAATTTGCGTACAATAATTCAGTCCATGCTTCTACAGGCCAGATGCCATTCTTCGTGAATTCCGGCATCCATTCCCCGTGGGTCTCTCACTGGTCCAGGGTCTGATCCAGTTAACCCCAGTACCGAAGACCGACTTGAGAAGCTCCGCCAGCTCCAGGATGACCTTCAGGGACATCTTCTCTAGGCCCAAGAACGGTACCGCCAGCATGCAGATCAACATCGCCAAGATGCTCCACGTTTTACAGTTGGGGACCTAGTTTGGCTCTTGCGCCGCGACCTGCCCACAGCGCGCCCTTGTGATAAGTTAGACTATCGCTGGTTAGGGCCGTATAAGATCATTGCACAAGTAGGGGATGCTGCCTTTCGGTTGGAGCTACCGGCAGTACGACTCCACCCAGTGTCCCATGTTTCCCTATTGGAACCTTATATAGCAAATCCTTTTCCAGATCGTATGCCCCCACCGCCACCACCGGTCGAGATTGATGATCATGAGGAATTTGAGGTCCGAGAAATCCTGGACTCCAAGTTCTTACGGCGTCGTCTCTATTATCTGGTGGACTAGGAAGGATATTCACCAAGTGATAGAACCTGGGAACCTGCAGAAAATGTGGCTAATGCTCTTGACAAAATTGCCGAGTTTCATAGGCGCTACCCTCACAAGCCCAGTCTCAATACTCCGGTGCCTGTCCGACCCACACGACGCCGTCGTAGGAGGGGGATAGTGTGACGACCATACGAATATTATCCAAATACGGCCTCACACGGATGTCATACATGGCCGACACCTCGCGTCATCTCAGCCACTGGGGTGGCGCGATCTTGACCGTCGTTGCGGGTATATATAGCAGAGCCGCACTATTGGCGAGTTGTTCTGGCTCAATGCCAGTCTTGGGCCTTCTAGGTGCCTGTCCTGTATTCTTGATTGCCTTCGGACCCATTGTATTCTTGCTTCCCTTGCATAATAAAATTCTTGCCAGATCTTGGCGTATGCACTGTGTATTTTTATACGTAGTTCCCAGGTTTTTTGGTTACGGTTCATGACAATTACTAAGCTTAGCAATCTCAGACAAGGTTCCGGTCCGGACTCTGTTTATGCTTCCGAGTTACGTCAAATTGCCACAGACACAGCCTGGGATGATGTTGCTCTCCGTGATTGTTTTCGAAGAGGGCTCCGCGAAGATGTCAAAGATATGTTGCTGTCTATGGAGGACCCCAAAACGCTCGAAGAAGCTATCAGATTTGCAGTTCGTTGTGACAATCGTCTATTTGAGCGTAGACAGTGAAAGACGTCATTAGACTTTTTCCTCAAAGGCACTTGTGGCACCAGTCTCTGCTCCATCTGTCACTTTTGAGCCAGAAGGTCCAGTACCCATGCAGGTTGATCGTGTGGTTTGAGGGCCCTTGTCTGCTGCTGAAAAACAGCGCCGAAGAGAAGCCATTTTATGCCTTTATTGCGGAGGGGCCGGACATATTGCTCGTGGATGTCCCGTGAAACGCTCGAATCAGTCGAAAAACTTCAGGGCCGATCCGAGTAGTAGGAGTCTCTCAACGGCTGGCCGCTATTTTGCAGACTCCTTCCATACATAATGAAGGATATATTCCATCAGATAAGGTCAGTGAGGAGTTCTTTATCTCTATAGCATTAGAGTCAGAGGTCATAAACTTAGATGCATTGACGCAACTCGATACTAGTGCAAATGCTTGATTCATGGATAGCGTGTTCGCTACTAAGCACGCCATTCCTAGAAGTAAGGTAGAGCATCCTAGTTCTTCCGGGGTGATTGATGGACGTGAGATCTCCTCGGGCGCAGTGACAGAATGTACTGCACCCATGCGGGTTCTGTTCGAGGGAGCTTCCTGCAGCATTTCCTTCAATCTCATTGCCAGCCCACATGCGCCAGTGGTTTTGGGTCTTCCTTGGCTTGAATTGCATAACCCACAGATTGATTGGCGCTTCAGATCATTTCGTTTTGTTGACTCTTACCCCAGTCCCAGTTCATCTGCAGTTCTTGCCTCAGCGTCAACATCTGCTCCAGTTTGTAAGGTATCGTGGGCCCATGATTCTGCGCTCGTTCATATTCCAGTTCCTGCCTCTGTTCTGTGTCCCGATCCAGTCCATGTTCCTACTCCTGTCCATGTTCCTACTCTTGCTCCAGTTTCTGTTCATGTTCCTGATTCTGTTCCTGCACCAGTTCTTGCTCCAGTTCCAGTTCATGTTCCTGCTTCTGTTCTTGATCCCGCTCTTGTCCAGGCCCCTATTTCTGTGGAGGTGTCTTCACGCCTTCAGCTCCGCATCTCGAAGATTTCACTCCACAAGTTTATCAAGTCGAGAAGACAAGATCCTGATTCAGCATTTATAATTCAAGTTCATCTGTAGACTAGTTCTGCTTCAGTGATGTCCGCACCTGTCCTTCCTGACAAGTACAAGGATTTTGCCGATGTTTTTGACAAGACCAAAGCCAGCAAACTTTCGAGCATCATCCCTATGATTGTCCCATTGATCTATAGTCAGGGGCTACTCCACCATTTGAAAAGTGATGGATACAGGACTCGACTGTGTCCGCCGGTGCAATATCGAATGGCACTATATTATTGTACAATATATCAGCATACTTATTACTGCCAAGGTTTTTCTCTCGAAAACCCTTCGGGGCGAGGGTTTTTTAATCCTAACAGTAATCGGCTTGCTACTCTCTTGTTTAAGTCCCATAGGCCAATTGGTCTCCGTGAACGATAAAAAATCTATTCTATTCTTTTAGCCATTGCATTGCATAAATAAAATTTAAAAAAAAAAAAAAAAAAAAAAAAAAAAAAAAAAAAAAGCCATCCAAAACACACCAAAATAGACTTTCAACTGCAATTAAGCTCCTCAAACATGGTAAAATCTATGGTATGAAATAGACTTTCAACTGCAATTAAGCTCCTCAATGGCTTTGCATACAATACGTGCCAAGAATCATAGTCCTAACCAACCATGCGAGAAAAGCCTTCCCGCAATACAAAACTCAATATTACAAGTTTATTAAGCAAAAGAAAAGCTTTCGGGAGATAGATAAAAGTAACCATGTTCTCAAAGTAACCCTGTTCTCAATTGCACTGGTCGGAAAGAATGTTTTTATCTTCTGTTCAGTTGTACAAAAACGGAAAATCTTTCCTATAGGTCTTCCATGCATAATGTACGATATCCCATAGTCTTTGAGGTGAATCTCAAGGACGGCAGATTTCACAATAATTTAAACCTTTTACTTCAAGCCCTGCAGATTATCACGGGTACTTTAGCCGCAATTGCCAACTATAAACAATAATCTTGCAATATCTAGTCAATTATTCTAGCAAAAGCCTACCAGTTAAAGGACAGCTTTCAATGTAACAAGCTTTGGTGAAGCTAGAATTAGAAAACAGCAAACACAACAGAGTGGATCAACTATTGCAATACTTCTGGTGTTTACAAAGAACTGACAATACTATTATTTGCATTTTGACTGTGAAATAGATGAACCTTCCCATGCATATCACATACTTGAGCCAAGTTTCTGATCTCCCAGAAAGTACACATGCTTCAGCAAGTTCCAGTAACAAAACGAGCAATCCACAATATATCTGCTTCTTACTTTATGGTTTCTGTATAAAATACTAACTAGGCCTGTACAAGCTACATAGATAAATACAAAATCAGATGTGCGCTCTGCATCTTAATGACCTTTTTACATCATGATAATATTCCTCAAAAATAAAGAATACCAGTCACATAAGAATTATAAGCCCACTTGATTGAAACTTGGCTTGCCATGTCCTTCTAGGATGAATAATGGAATGCACTTGGAATAGACAAATTGATCAGCTTCTTTTACTATACGCATCTGAAAAAAATAAGAATCAGAACCAGAAGAAGGGGCTTAAGTTCTTCCCCTCTCCAGAAATTTGTGCTGCTATATTTTGTCGATTGATTGCTGCCCCATCGTGGAATACTGATTTGTTTCAGTACGCATTCATACATAACCCAATGAAGCACAATAATAATATGCATGGAAGAAAGGACCAAGCCAACTTGGCTGTGCAATCAATCCAGCCAAAAGCCACATCCAAAGACGATCATTCTATATTTCAGGATGACAATTCCTTCAATGCTGGCATCCACGAGATCATGCTATCAATCCCCACTAGCATGCCAAGTCGGTCAATTTTTGGAGTCTTGAACTTGAGTATGGCCTGCCCGTCTAGCCGCTTGCCTCATTTTGCGCTCATGTTCAACTAAAAGCTCTTCAATATCCACATTTGATGATAGGCCTGGTCGTACAAGTGGTCCAGAGTGATACATTCTTTCCGCCTTGCCATCATAAACCTGCATAATAGACATCTTTTTATGGTTTGCAAATCACAGTGGATGTAAAATGCAGGCTAAACATGTGCAGTAATTTCTATTACCACTTCTGTATCCTTCGTTTTTGCCAGCCCATCCTTAGTGCCTTGAAAAGAATCCGATTTTTCTAACTCTTGATCCTTCCTTGAGGGTACAATTTGCTTTGAAAAATTACTCCTAATTACAGTTTCACCTTGCTTGGTTCGACTATGATCTGACCCAAAATAATTGGAGTCACTTTTATCACGATGAAATTCAGAAGAAGCACTTTGTCTGGGCCTAGAAGCTGCCAAGAATAGAGCTGTTAAAATATTGGAAAAAAGCGTTTTGACTATCCCTGAGTTCCAAAGCTTACATGCTCGTGAAGCCACTCTAGCATCCTCTTCTTTTGGCTTTTGACCCCATCCTGCAGAACATAGAGCGAGATTAACTAGAATTAACTTAACTAGATGTGAGTTGGCACAACCAACTACTAACTAGAGATGTGTTGACACAACCAACCTGGCCGTGGTGGTTCAATGGGGAAGCCCACTGCTGTTTTCTCACTTGTAGGCAGAAACTTCTCACTCTTACTTTTTGATGACTGAGCATTCCGTCTCTTCTGAAACAAGAATCAAACCGTTAGCACATTTTGGTAGGAACAGCCAGATGTTGAGAACGATTTTCAAATTGAACCTGTAAAGAAGTTTGTAATTCAGCATTGGCATCTGGAGCAGGCACTGCTCTGCTAGGACGATCTCTTCCACGTTTTGTATCCAAGCCACCATGACGTGCAGCAGCCCTTTGCCTAGAAAAAATAAAGAAACAACTGTAACACGTGCCCATCCAGATGATATATTACAAGCATAATATAGCATCACGGAAAGGGGAGTTAGGTAAGTGTCACCTAAACAAGAACCCCTTCAAAGCTGGTTCCTTTCACATGAACCAAGTCGCAATGTGCTATTGCTTCGCACACATAGAAAAGAGATGCTGGCTTCAGACATATCTTATCTCTAACTTAATCCTATATTCAAATGTCTCGTTTGACCAGCCCTCCATCTTCAGGTCCGATAACACAATGCTTACATACTAAAAACAGATTCCAATATGCAGGACACTCTAAAATCAAAGAGCATACAATGAACTCAATGGCGGTTTTTAACCAGGATAAGCATGTATTGACGAAAGTGACACAGACAGATTGAAACACATGGAATCCACACTACAAGGTAAACAATCAATAAAAACACATTCCTGTGCCATTTGGGTTTGTGAACGACTTGTTTTAGAAAACATATATAGGAATTACATGGAAGTAGTCTATAGGGAGTATCCAGGTGCTTGCTAACGTCCTATTTCTCATGGATACATTGCATAAAACTTATTAAACTGGCCAGGTAAGCAATGTGGAGCGAAAAATCCTTCAGTTGCTTGTAGTCACTTACAGTGCAATAGACAAGAGAGCTTTTAGTGCCATACAGACAATCTATCCAAACCTCGATTAAAAAGAATGACAAGTGCTACAGAGGGCATGCAATATACATTAATATGTCTTTAATAATTCCAGAAAGATTCTCTGCTTAGTATCACACATTATAAACATCATGAAAGCAAAATCATATGACAGAATAGATGCATTTGTCAGGTACCTTCTAGCTTCATCGTCCCGCATCTTTGCATCAATCTCTTTGCTAGGTGGATATTGAGGAAGACTTGCCGGATCACATGGATATGGTTTGGTTGTAAAAAACTGATTGCTCAAATGCATTAGAGGAAAAGCAAAATGATATCCATGAAATTTACCAATAGCTAGGGTTGAAACTATACTTACTAAAGTCTCATGCCAGTTACTAGGATAGTTGTAAAAGACAAGAAGACACAAAGGAACAAACGAACTATAAAAAGAGAAAATGTACAGTTCTTTCACTCACCTCACTCTTCAATGAGGCAGCTGCTGTCCCTCTTTGGGAGGGCTCAATAGCAAGAAGTGTCTCTAAAAGAGCCAATGATGAAGATGGGAAGTCCTTGTAGTTTTCAGCAATACATCGTTTGTAAGGTTGCTGAGGTCTGAACATAGTTGCATGGGGGAGTTTGGATTTTTTCCAATATTCTTCAGATGGAGAACCACAGAGCTTAAAAATCTTATGCAGCTGCTCCACCTATTGAGTATACCATGAAGTATTGGTCATTGCCAAAATATATGGAGCTTATAAAGTTCAAGGGTTATCACAATTGAAAACTTTATGTTCATGCATCTTATTTATTAAATAGGCAATATCTAGAATGAAAGTACCTCAGTTCTTCCTGGCATTATAGGTTTGCCAGCAAGCAGTTCGGCCAAAATACATCCAGTGCTCCAAAGGTCAACAGCAACACCATACTCCGTTGCACCAAGTAATAGTTCAGGAGGTCGATACCAAAGTGTAACAACACGGCTTGTTAGGGGCTGCCTTTGGTCAGGGTAGAAAAATGTTGCTAAGCCAAAATCTGCTATCTTTAAGATGCCTGAATTGTCTAGCAACAGGTTTGAACCCTTTATATCACGATGTAATACGCCTCGAGTATGGCAATGATCCAATCCACGCAACAACTGTTGTAAATAACACTTCACCTAGAATACAGAAAGGAAAAAAGGGTGAGGTTGGCTACAAGGAAATCAGTATGAGAGCATACATTCTTTTTCCCATTTAAAAACAAAACAACGGAAACAACATTGTCCAATATCTTGGTTGGTTCAAGCATAAATACTTCTTCCCAGTCAAAGGAACTAAATGGTTACTAAAAAATATAAAGTAAAGACATCAACTAATATCAGTAAACAAAAGACTCTAGTCTTTATTAAATACTCCTTAGCGGCATGAACTTATACCTGTGCTTCTGTGAACATTATGCCAGGACATGCTGCAAGCCCTGCAAGGTCATGTTCCATATACTCAAATACAAGATAGAGACTGCAAGACATTCGAGACGTAACTAATCCCTCCAGCTTCACCACATTAGGATGATCCAGACGGCGAAGCACTTGAATCTCGCGTGCCATAAATCTCACGCTTTCAGGCTCTTTATTTTCAAATCGAACTTTCTTTAGGGCTACTACTCGTCCAGAGTCAAGGTCGCGTGCCTTATAAACGTGACTATAAGTTCCCTGTCCAATCTGAAAGACATCATCCTTATTTAGATTTATATGGGTATCCTTTCAAAATTGAAATCTCAGTTGTGTGTGAAATCTCACCTTGTCGAGCTTCTCAAATGAGTCTGCACGCCTTGGAATCCAACCCTTGATAGCCTCTCCAGCAACTGCTGACAACCATGCTGGCCAGCCTGCTGCCACCTGCTCTCCTTCTAGATGCTTAGGTGGATTGCTTAGCCTTGGGTCAGGTAATGCTGAGCGTCTCTCTCGCCGTCTATCAATGCTATCATCCCGGTGAGTCTTGCTCAATCCATTCTGTTTCTCTCGATTTTTTGTTCGATCTTTCTCTCTCTCCTTATCTTTTTCCTTCTCAATA